>VDFB02058475.1:0-40617 GCA_007258455.2 Sequoia sempervirens
GAGGGGAATGATGAGATCCCTCATTGGCCATGATATATATAAATAGATAGAGTTTTGCATATCATTAAAACAAAATTACATGATGAACTAAACAAATTTAAATTGAAATTTTTTCAAAACTAAAAAAATATATATATTTAAATTAAATGTAAAATTTTCAAGTTTCAAAACTAGAAAACATTTTTAAATTTAAATGTATCTAATGAGATCTAGTTCAAACTTTATATATATCTCTATGTGAGCCTATTAAATCATAGATGCATGTAATATGCAACCAAGAATAAATATGGAAAAAATATATTTATCATTTCAACCACTCTATACTAAAATTTTGATCAAAATAAAAAAATACTCTTCATTACAATTGGTCACATATATATCTAGCCTTTCTTTGTAATCAATTATTTTTTAAATCAAACACTAAATAAAAAGGTTAAGATTTCCTTAATTTTTTGATCTAACTTAAAACATATTAAAGTAATAAAGTTAAAATTCTTTGAAATAAATTCCTTAGGAATAAAATATAAACATTGCACACATGTTTTGTAGGCACAATATCTCCTTTGATATCATCTTTTTCTTTCATCATATAATTTATTTTCTTCTTCAATGAACTTAACTCAATAGTTCACCTTTTGCAACAACTTAGATAACATAATCTAAATTTGACAACTCCAAATCTGAGACTTTCAATACATTTTTGTATGTACATATATATACATTTATGTGTATGTATGTATGTGCACATGTATGTATGTGGGAGTGCATGTGTACATGTATATACATGCATATATATGTGTATGTGTGTATACATACATATGTACATGTGCATATATCTATATGTATGTATGTACACATGTATGTATGTGGGAGTGCATGTGTGTACATGTATATATATATATATGTGTGTGTGTGTGTGTGTGTGTGTGTGTATGTGTGTATGTACATGCATATATATATATATGTATGTATGTATGTGTGTATGTACACATGTATATATACATGTATGTATATGTATGTATGTCTATATACATACATGTACACACAAGTACATATATGTATATATATGCATGCACGTGTGTACATATACATACATATATTTATGTACATGTACATACTCAAGTACATACATACATACACACATACATATATATATATGCATACATACATGCATACACAAATACACATACATATATAATACATACACACATACACATATATGTGCATGTACATACATACATATATATATATATGCATATACATACATACATACATACACACATGTACACGTATGTATATATAATACATACATGCATACGCACATACACATACATATATAGTACATACATACATACACACATACACATATATATGCATGTACATGTACATGCACACATACATGTATTTATATATTTATATATATATATATATATGCATACACACATACACATACATACATAATTTACATACATACACACATACACATATGTATATATAATACATGCACATATACACATGTACACATGTACATGTATGTATATGTACACATACATGTACATGGAATATGTACACATGAATGTATACATGTACACACATTCACATATATATGTATGCGTGCATGTGCATACATATATGTATACATACATATGGTGAACTAAAAATTTGGGATTTTGAATTTTGAATTTATAGAAGTGTAAATTTAGGAAAAATGTATGTATGTACATACACACATGCATTTATATATATTGTATACACATGTACATGTATGTACACTCAAGTGCATACACATACATGTCCACACATACATACATAGACACGTGTATATGTGTATATTGTAGTTATCATACTAAGACACGGGAATTCGTTATAGGAATTCACATTGATAGAATTGATGTGCAATTGTTGATGGAGAAGTCTTACTTCTGTTGATTTGTTGAGATTAACTAGCGGGAATTCGTTATAGGAATTCACATTGATAGAATTGATGTGCAATTGTTGATGGAGAAGTCTTACTTCTGTTGATTTGTTGAGATTAATTTCCAGCCTATTCAGTCTTATAGTCAATATAGTTTATAAGAAACTGGTATGCCACATTTTGCAAGTTCAAATGTAGGCTATGTAGGCTCATGAGAAACTGGTATACCACATTTTGCAAGTTTAAATTCTCAAGATGATGCTTTGAAAGAAGTACTAATGGTTGGGATAAATGCAATGAAAGACCAAGTCGAATTGTTGCAACCATCAAGTAATAGTGATTGTTGAGAACAAAGGCCTCTCATCATGAAGATAAGGAAACTAATTTGGGACATGTAAATGAGGCCAAGAGTTTAGATGTACAATATTTTAATGTGATCATACGAATAAATCTAATGGACCAATAGATTCTATCATCCATTTGTTTGAAAATATAAAAGAAGTGGTTTTATAGTGGAAATCAACAAGCCAACAAATGCTATCATGTAACTTTTCAATGTAATTTGATGAGTAGATGAAGGATATATCATTTCAGCTATGAGCCAATCGGGTTTTTGTCTTGAAGATAGATGACCTCAGGATAGAGATAAAGGTTAAGGAGTTGGATGCTTATAGAATATTTGGTGCAATCAAAAGATCTACCTTAACTATTTACAATGGTCTCAATTTAGGTAGGGAAGAATTATAATGAGCCCCACACATCTCACAATTAGTGCCAAAATAAGAATTAAATATGAACTTGATATCCATGCATAAAAGAATGAAGGATATTGGAGCTAGTATACATTCAAATAAAGTATATTAGAGACATAGACATGCAAAGAAAGAATAAGTCTTCATGATATAAAGATAAGATATATGACACAAATAAAGGGGGAAATTGTTTTCAAGTTTGGTAAGATGCATTGTTTAGTTTATTTAGGGAACTAGAACAAATAAAACCATGTAGAGGCTATACATGGATTTTTTACAGGAATTCATAGATAGCTTTATGGCAAAGCAAAGATTTGTTATTTTTAGAAATGGTTTCCTTGTTTATGAGCAGTTGAGACTAATTAGATTAGGGGATGATTGATTGAAATTGTGTGATTTGATTGAAGTAGCACCTCTACATAGGAGATTGGTTGTCTTTGAAATTGGGAGCTAGAATGCATTGTCTCATTTGTTCTTTCTTTTGACTTACAATAACTCCATTGCCTATGATAGTTTGTAGGTTCTATTTTAGAACATTGTTTCATAACCACTATTATGGGAAAGAGTTTTTAGCATTTGCAACTGTTGATGGAGAAGTCTTACTTCTGTTGATTTGTTGAGATTAATTTCCAGCCTATTCAGTCTTATAGTCAATATAGTTTATACATTGTGTTCTAACAAGATGTGTATATACAATGAAGTATAAACATTTTATTTCACTTTCATCTTTAATCTATTTTCATTCTTAATTAGATCATGCTATATGTTCATGTCTAGGTCATTTTTGATGGTTATTAGGATTTTCAAGGATTGGCACTTTGCTCTTGAAAGTTTCTAGTTGCATGTTTTTGAATTTTTCTATTGCAAGAAATGATAAGTGGTTTGAATTTCACACTAATAGGGAATCTCTTTGATCATCAACTCATACTTAATAGTGGTGATAGTCCAAAGCATAGCCAATGAGTAAAATTGGTATGTTTTGAAGCCCAAATATTTTAGAAAATCAAACAGATAAAATAGATCTATTCTAAAGCGTAAACAGATAAAATAGCAGGTTGGAAACCAATTTCATTATTTGCACTTGCCTTCTCTCTGATGACTTCTCTTCTCAGAGTATTCGAGGGCTTATTGGTCAAGATGTGTGTTTGACTAAAATCTCATGAAAATGGTATTTCTATGTGCTTTGTTTCTGAGTTTGACCAAGATTTGAAGTGGTTATGATTGCTCAATATACATTCAAACACCTTCTATAAATTCTGCATATCTGTAATGGGATTTTTATTTTTAAGTAATCTATGTATAGAATGTTAGAGCTCTATTTCTTTTGATTTACAAGTTAAAACCAGTCTATGAAGAGGACTAACATGGTTAAATCTAAGTATGATAATGTTTGGATCAGTTGAGGTAGACCCTCACTTCTCCCATGTTAAGTATATTGTCTTTTTCCATGATATTTTTTCCATTAAGTAAATCTCATGGAAGTGGTGATTTTGTGTGCTTTATGACTGAGCTTATGAATTTGACAATTAGGTCACTTTTCTCACAAAACCCCAAATTATTAGAACACTAGAGGAAACTGTTTAGACATCAAAATGTAATAATGTTCCAAACATCACAACCAAACCTATGTATTTCCTTCATCATTATCACAAAAAACACAAACTTTTTATATATTTCTGCCAATAAAATCACTGAGAAAAATTTATTTTCACATTTCAATGAAACCCTAACCTAAAATACATCAAATAAATCTCCCAAATGAGACAGAACACACAGAACGCAAATAAAACAATCCAACAAATGAGCCCAGATGAAACCTGGGTATATATGGTCACTGTCAGTGTTGACCTCGACCAACAAGCTCTCGTCCTCAACCCTTTCACCCAAGCATTCAAAATGGTCGGCCTAGTTTTTTTTTTTTTGATACTTTCGATTGACACATTTTCGGCCGAGAAAGTTTTGGTCGAAAGCAACTCGACCAAAAAGGTGGAGACATGAGGCGCCATGCCACTGCCCCATGGATTTGGCCGAAACCCTATCGACCGAATACGAGTTGGCCTAAAGTAATCTAGTTGGATTACTTTATTTGGCCGAAAGTGTGACATAGTTTTGTACTTTTACCTGAATGTTGTTGCTCTAAAATTGACATCAGAAAGTGAAGTTTGTACTATGTATGTAATTTTGTTTACTGTAATACAAAGAGGTTTTTCTTGGTGTGGTGGGTTTTTCTCTCGTAAGGGTTTTCCCATGTAAATCTAGTGTCCAATTGTGTATGTGTTCATTTCTCCTTTCTATTAATTCTTTTCATGTGTATCTTATTGAACTATAATTACAAAATTTAAAGTCATATCTGCATTCTTCCTTGAGGTTTTGATGTTAGGAGAGTTTTTTCCGCACCTAAGCTTTCCTTACACGACAATGATTTTTTCAAACATCCCAAAATATGAAATCAAGTAAAATACTCGATTACAACATAAACTTTGATTTTTGTTTTTTTAATTATTTTTCTAATAAATGAAACACCTTGCTGCAAAAAAAACATGGTTTTTTATATTAAAATGCTGCCATTTATATCAAATAAGAATACCCACAACTTGTATGCATTTAAATTAGATTTAAGAAATCGTGTATCCAAGAAATTGCTTCAAAAATACCATTAAATAACCAGAAACTTGAAGTGACCCAAAGAGAATGTATTTTACTGATTTTTAACATGTGAATACATTATTATTGTTGTCTCATACAACTTCTAACAGTAATATACAACTGCTACAACTTTTCTCAAAACAAAGAGAAAATATGAAGCCCAAACACACACTAAACTTTACCCAAATTGGAGGGAAACTCTCCAAACTCCACACCAAGATTTATTATGATAGAATAACATCAAATACTGTGAAATATCAGAAAAACCATGTCCAAAAATTGGTAATTAACACCTAAAACAAATAAATCACTCAAACCCCAAATATCACACTTCAACCTGCAAACAAAATACCAAATCTGGAATAAACTTCAATTGTTCAACACATTGGAAATTTTTGTGTGAAACTACTTATGGAGACTATTAGAACCACTACCTTCAAGCCTCAATCTCCTTGGTTTACCAGCCTCATAGATTATTTCTTCTCTAGTTTCTAGCCTTAGAAAAAACACAAAAACCTATGAAGGAAAATATGCAAGAATGAATCCAAAAAGCAAGAAATTACATTTTAAATGTGTTGCCTTCTTCATGAAGCTTCTTGGGTGCCAAAAATCCATGCCAAAATGGAATGAATATTTATTTTCATGATTTTATAACTCCTTTTCCAAATGACCTCCATGAAATTAGCCATTTCCCAAAAATATTTTCTTTTATGACAACTATCATCAAAAGCCATTAAATCTTCCTTTTTAAAAAAATATGATTTTCCACAAAAACCAATGGCACTTTGGGGAAATTAACAACCTTGCAACAATATTTAATTTTTATCATTAAATCATATTCCCCCAATCAATTTGAAATATAAACTTTTTTGGTTTATTCATAAGTATTGGCTTACTATTTTTGGATAACCGACTTACTAAAAATAGTAACTTGTTATTTTTAGAAAAATAAAAAAGGGACATGACACATAACTCATAACGAGTCTTTGTGTTATCTTTAGCTTGAACTTTGTTAAGTATGTAAATAATATTATGAATAGCTTCTCTCCAATAGACTTTCAACATATTTTCCTCTTTCATCATAGTCCTTGTAGCTTATTGAAAAGTTTTCTTTTTCCTTTCAACAATTCGATTCTACTAAGGAGTTCTAGGGGTAGACAAATGCCTCTTTATTCTATGAACTTCACAAAACATGTTAAACTCATTGGGGGTGAATTCACCACCTCTGTCAGACCTCAAGCACTTTATTTTCAAATCCATTTCTCAACCATAGCTTTAAATACCTTGAATCTATCTAACACGTCAAATTTCTCTCTAAGAAAAGTAACCCATGTCATTCTAGAATAGTGATCAATCAAAAGCATAAAGTACCTATCACCATGTAGACTTCTCACCCTTGTAGGACCACAAAGATCTGTATGCACTAATTCCAGCAGTCTGGTAGTAGATTATTCCTTTCCCTTAAAGCTACTCCTTGTTTTTTATCCAAATTGACAACTCTCACAAACAACATTGATAGGTTTTGTAATTTTAGGTAAATCTCTCACTACATGAACTATACTAATTCTTGCCAAGTTATCAAAATTCATGTGACACATACTCTGGTGCCATAATCAACTATCATTAATCTAAGACATAAAGCAATTACCATCAACACACTTAAGCTAATAGATTTTTTCATCTGTTCTCTTACCAGCAACAATCATAGTTTTAGACTCTTTATGAATCTCACATGCTTCATCCTTAAACACAAGATTATACCATTTGCTACACATTTATCTAACACTCAAGATATTATGTCTTAAGCCCTTAAAATAGTAAACATTTTTCAGTATTATGCTTTCCATCAAAACTAATTGAGCCTATTCCACAAATCTTAGCTCCCGAATCATCTCTAAATTTAACCAATCCTCCATCATACTTTTCAAATTTAACAAGCTTACTTTTGTCTTTGGTCATATGATTAGAGCAACCACTATCAACAACCTAGTAATTTTTACCTTCTTTGACATGAAAAGTAGATACCAAAGTACCTTCAACCTTATCCTTCATCTTTGGAATACTTTCCTTCACACAACTTTTAGGGTTAGTAGAACCAGATTCTTCTTTTATAGCCAAAAACAGACATTCACTATCATCAAAATCTCCATAATTAGATTCATCGTCAGAAATACCAGCATCTTCTTTCACATAGTAAGCTTTCTTAATCATCTTTCCTTTATTTTTCTTTGTTCTTGTTATTTAGAGCTCTTTTTGGACATCTAGAAGCATATTGACCTATCTCACCATAAATAAAAAATCTGAAAGGTAATTTACCTTTGTACTTACTAGTGCCCTTTTTCATCTTCCTCGTGAAATTAGCTTCCAAATAATTAAGATCTTCATCACTAGAATCTTCAACCTTCTCTAATTTACTGACCTTGAAAGGATTCTCTACTTTAATACCTTTCTTTAGTTTTCTCATTTCAAATGCAGTCAAAGTACCAATCAATTGATCTCTGGAATAATTGTCAAAATCAATAGTTTCCTCAATAGCAGATACCTTTTCACTATAACAATTTAGAAGAGATCTAATAACTTTCTTCACCACTTTAGATTCTTTGACTGTTGCACCAAGGCCTCTCATATTACTTACCAATTCAACAACCCTCTGTATGTATCCTTTAATTGTTTCATCTTTAGACATATGCATCATTTCAAACTATGCCTTCAATTTCTACAACTTTCTTGTTTGACCGTTGGATCTTCTTCATAAATGCTTTGCAACTTATCCCAAACTTCTTTAGTAGTTTTCAAACTCATAACTTTAACTAATTCTATTTGTATTCTTGTATCTTTCCTTAACATTGATCTCATGCACCTTGATTTATGCACTTGTACTTGGACCATTTAGAGGTGGAGTATATGTGTTTTGATAAGCCTTCTCAATCTCATATCCCTAAGTAGACCCTTCCATCTTTGTCTTCTAGAAAGCATAATCTAAGCCATTGAATAGGATATTCCAAAGGAATCTTGTTCATCATCCCAGATCTACCTCAAGTGATTAAGATCTTCTTCAAGTAAACTTGCTTTGATACCAATTCTTGAAATGAACAAGACAAATGAGAGGAGGGTGAATCAGTTGTAGCAAATTAAACCTTCAAAAGCCTCAACAATAATTAGATCCACAAACATTCATTAAACCCTTATCTTATTAGTTTGATTAAACATGAAATGCAAATAACAAAAACTGAAATCACAACACCATACACATGAGCACACTAGATTTACGTGGAAAAATCAATGAGGGAAAAACCACAGTGAGGATTAACTCACAATATAAGTAATAGAAAACTAGTACAAAGGGGCTTACTACCATAATCAAAGGGTCACTGCCACAATGAAATATGCTAACCAATTTTTTTGCCACAATTTTACACAATCACCAACACTTGACCAACTTGATTAGCATTAGCGCCAAAACCAAAAACACTATCAAAGCAACTCTAACCAAGAATGTTCCCTAAAACCACTTAAGGAGGAGGGGCGGGCATATGGTCAAAGGATCCCTAGGATCCAAACTTGATACAAAAATAGAATGCAACTAGAAACTAAAGATAAAACTCAATGCCAAGAATGTGTATTCAAGATCCCATTAAGGGCGAGGTGCTAACATATGGTGGAGTACTTATTACAAATTGAAAGTAAACTTAGGTGGATAACTAGCCTTAAAGATTCAAACTATTTGATTCATCCATTGTGGCGGGCATCCACTCAAGAGTGGGAATTCTCCACTTTTTCAATGGGTACAATGAGAGATACAAGCTTATTCTCCACACTAGCAGTAAACCATCCAGGGGTACTTAATGTGAGAAATAAGAAATAATTACAGCAATAAAGGATTGGAACAATAATGCTGCTTATAGTCTTACAATATAAAAAGAGAGCTGCAAATTACATGAATATTATAATGATTTCAAAGCACCAAGATATTGAATGATTCCATGATAAATATTAACAATTATTGATGAGGAAATGATTAGAAATTCAAACTGAAACAAGTCTAATGTAAATCTGCAATTCTAGAAATGAATAACCAACAATTGTAAGAATCAATTAAATGCTCATAACTTCACCAAAATACCTCTAAATGGCATGAAACAAAGTGCAGTGAACCTCTGGAGGATAGGTTCCCATGACAAGATGAAGAAACAACCTCAAAATTCATTCATTAATTTGATGGCACAATTCCCAATGCTCTCAAGATGGTACGACCCTTGAGAAGGATAATTTGGCAAGAATAAATCAAAATCTCCAAAATAAAATCTGCAATTCACTAAGAAGGGTCACCCTAGCCATAGGAATAAGATTCTTAAATTCCCATAACAAAATAAAATTCATACAAAAAGTTGGAAACAAAATCGACTTTCAGCTGTGTAGAAACCAACAACTTGAAAACTAAAAATCACATCAAAATTCACCACTTTGAAGCTCTGTCTACTAGTCTGATTTGAGAAGCAGCCTAAAACCAACTAGGTTTTATCTTGCAAACATGAAATTGGATGAGAATTAGGAGGTCAACATTCCTTGAAGTGCAAATTGAGTAATCAATTTGACAACTTTAGCATAAACATGAGATACCAAAATGCTAGAGCAAATCTCTCTTTTATAGAAAGAGAGGTGACTCTTCACCTTCTATAACTCCTCCAAGAAGAGGAACACCTTTCTCACATGGAAATAATTTAAATTTTCAAAAGAACACTTTATTTCCTCTCCAAGGCATCCATTCCAAGGTAACATAAAACTTTATTTAAAAAACAATAATCTTCTTCATGAAGGCATACCCCTTCAAGACCCTCCTTTAGAACAACATAAAGTTATCTCTCTAGGCCAAGGGGGGTCAACAATGAAATAAAACATTAATAGCCTTGTATTTAAAAAACTTGTATAAATAAAAAAACAACAAATATTACATTTTGAAAGCTGCACCAAAAATTACCAATACTACATTTTGAAAGCTACCAAAAATTACCAACTGCTCCAACAGGAATAGAAACATACAGGACCAACAAGACCACTGCCAAAAATAGTATTTACTATAAATAGTAAACATCACCCAGAAAATGCCTCAAACCTCCAAGCAAGGAAACCCTAATTTTACCTCAATGAGCCTATGGGCCTTTGGAATAGGCTAATGAGTAACTCAACTGATCACTGATGAGAAGGGGACATTATAGTCCACCCTCCTCGAGATTGCTTGTCCTCAAGCAACCGTAAAGATGGATGCTACAAAATATGTTCTCCTTCCCACGTGGCATCTTCAACAGGCAAGTTCCTCCATCTAACCAAGTACTCCTTGACTAATCTTCTCCTCAAGGATCACTCTCTAGTGTCAAGAATCTCTTCTCGAATCAACACCAACTGACCTTCCTCATCCAATGGAGGTAATTCCAAAGTAGCCACCACATTATACCCAAGTTCCTTCTTGAGGCGTGACACATGGAAGATGTTATGCACCCTACTTTCAGCTGGAAGCTCCAACTCATATGCCACTTCACCAATCCTTTTGGTGACTTTGAAGGGACCATAATAACATGGCTTCAACTTTTCTACACCACTCTTCTAAAGGGAAGATTGTTGATAGGGCTGAAGTCTCAAGTAGACCATATCTCCCATTGCAAAAGATCTCTCAACACTCTGCTGATCAGCATATAACTTCTACTGATTTTGAGTTTGTTCCAGATTTTCCTTGAGAGATTTCAAGATTTCTTGGCTTTGTTGAAGCATATCCTTTGCCTATGGAGCTCTATTATCACCAAACACCAAATCTACAAAGTTAGGAGCATCATAACCATAAAGAGCTATAAAAGGAGACATCTTAATAGACATATGATAGGAAGAGTTGTAACAATACTCTCCCAAATGAAGCCATTTAATCCAAGCTCTTTGTTACCCTGAAACATAATTTCTAAGGTAGCCTTCTAGCCACTTGTTGACAATCTCAGATTGCCCATCTATTTGTGGATGATAACTAGTGCTTGGAGTAAGCACTGTTCCACTTAACCTGAAGATCTCTTTCCAAAAAGCACTTAGGAATTTGTTGTCCCTATCACTAACAATGTTTTTAGGCAACCCATGCAAATGGAAAACTTCTCTAAAGAATAACTCAACCACTTGAGTTGTTGCAAATGAAGTTGTGACAACATAAAAAATGAGGAAATTTTGTTAATCTATCTACCACAACAAAAATGTAATCACGTCCTTGCACCTTAGGCAACCCAATGATAAAATCCATTCCCAAAGGGCTGCAACAAACCAGCTGGAAAAGAATGTTCATTTTTATTCTTTTGGCAAATAGAACATTCTCTTATGTAATTCATGATCTCTTCCTTCATCCCTTTCCAAGCAAACCTTTCTCTAATCTGCTTATAAGTCTTGAATAAGCCTTGATGTCCAGCAAGAGGATCATAAAAAGATTGTAGAATCTTCTTTTTAAGCTTAGATTCATGCACTAAAAAGATCCTACCTTTATAGAGAATTAACCCATCAACCAACTTATACCTTTCATCAACCAAATGACCTTCAAGCAAGCTAGTTGCAAACTGATTTTTAGCATAATCAGCAACAATTAACTCCTTCCAATCTATTGATAACTCACAAAGTGACTACAAATGGGGTCTTCTTAAAAGAGCATCAACCACTATGTTATTTTTCCCTTTGACATATTCAATGTCAAAGTCATATTCTTGGTGCTTACTTACCCACTTTTGTTGCCTTTCATTCAAATCCTTTTGGTGCATAAAATGTTTAAGACTATTGTGATCAGGCTTAACAACAAACTTGCTTCCCACCAAATATTGATGAAACTTAGACAAAGCATGCATGACGACAAGCATCTCTTTGTCATAAATTGAGTAAGTTTTTTCTGCTTCTCTCAACTTCCTACTTTCGAAGACAATGGGATGTTTTTCTTGCCTTAAAATAGCTCCAACACCTTCACCCGAAGCATCACATTGCAATTCAAATGGTTTTGTGAAATTTGGAAGAGCCAATACTGGACATGAACTCATGATGTGCTTAAACTTTTCAAACACTTCTTGTGCCTTTTTTTTCCATAGGAAAGCTCCTTTCTTTGTGAGATCTGTAAGGGGAGCTGCCATATGTGAATAGCCTTTAACAAATCTTCTATAAAAACCACATAAGCCCAAAAATCCCTTCAAAAGAGAAACATTCTTTGGAGGAGGCCAATCAAGAATGGCCTTTATCTTCTCAGGATCAACTTTGACACCCTTTGCACTAATGATGTGGCCAAGGTACAATAGCTTTGTCATCTCAAACTCACATTTTGACTCTTTGGAAAACAAGAATTTTGCCTCCAAGATGCTAAGCACTTCTTCTAAGTGCTTGAGGTGCTCTTCCCAAGACTTATTGAAAATGAGGATATCATTGAAGAAGATGAGCACCAACTTCCTCAACTATTGTCTAAAGATCTTTTTTCATACAAGATTGAAATGTTGTTGGAGCATTTGTCAAACCAAAAGGCATGACAAGAAATTCAAAATGCCCAAAATGGCATCTAAATGCTATTTTCTCTATATTTGTTTCCCTCATCCTGATTTGATGATAACCAGAACAGAGATCAATATTTGAAAAGAACATAGCCCCATGGAGATCATCAATAAGCTCATCTATCCTTGGAATAGGATATCTATTCTTAATTGTTTTTTGATTCAATGCACGATAGCCAAAACACATGTGCATTGTGCCATCCTTCTTTTTGACTAGCACCACTGCTGAAGCAAAAGGACTTTTGCTTTGCCTAATGAACCCCATCTCCAATAGCTTCTTGATGGCCTTTTCTATCTTATCTTTCCGCTTCTTTGAATAATGATAAGGTGTGGTGATGACATGATTTTCTCCTTCTTCTAACTCAATAACATGCTCACAACCTCTTTTAGGAGGTCTCCCAAGAGGTAGGCTACCAAAGACTTTGCTCTTCTTTGAAAGTAAGGCTTGAATATCAAGATGATATTGCCTTTTCTCTTCCACTAGATCAGCTAGTAGGACCATACATTTTGCTGCCCATTCGACTTGATCATGACAGATCAACCTTTCCATTCTCCTCAAGGACACAATTCAAGGGGCCCCATTTGACATCCCTCTCAAAACAACCTTCTTTCCATCAGCTTAAAATTTCAGCTCCATTGTTTCTAGATTCAATGTGATCTCTCCAAGAGATCACAACCATTGTATTCCCAACATGGCATCAGTATCACCAATACCAACAACATAGAAATCATCTTTTACTTCATAATTACCTAACTGAATATAAAGGTTTGGAATCTTCTTTGTACATGACATGGTGAAACCATCAACTACCATTACTTTGAAGCCTTCAAACTCCTTAGTCTTCAATCCTCTCTTTGTCACCAATCCTTCGTCAATGAAGTTATGAGTTTCTCTAATATCAATTAGAGCAACTATCCTTTGAGAACCAACCACACCACGAACCTGAAAGGATTCATTTTTTTGAAAACTTGATAGTTGTGCTAAAGCACTACCATCTCCAACCTCATAGGCTTCTCTTCTAGAGTTTCTTCACCATCACTACTTGTTGATTCATATTACTAATAAGATGAATCAGATTCTAATCCATAATCAGAATAGCCCTCCATTTGATGTGCTTTGTCTCTTCCATAGCAATGATGACCCTTAACCCAAGGTTCACGACAAGTGTAGCAAACACCATCCTTTCTAAGTTGTTCTCAGAGCTCTTCTGACATCTTTGGCAGAAATTTATTTGGAAAATTTGAAGAATTTTTTTTATCCTTCTTATGGCTAAAAGGTTTCGAATGAAACTTAGGCCTTGGGGCTACCAACTCCATGCTTCTTGCTTTATTGATGGATTCATCTAAAATTGGTGGATCAAAGGCTTTGATCCATCCCTTCAAAGGCTCCATTAATCCTTTAGAAAAGAGAACCACAAGCCTTCTCTTAATAATGTTAGGCACCATTACTGATAACCTCTCAAAATCAGCCACATAATTTTCTAAAGATCCTTGTTGCTTCAACTATGCCAATTCTCTGAATCTCAACTCAAGATCCTTGGTATCAAATCTTTCAATTAGCTTGTTGGTAAACTCATCATAGGTGCGAATGAGGTTATGGCCAAGAGTGACCAAACCATGAGTCCACCATTCATGAGCTACTCCATCCAAATGTAATGTGGAAAATTTAATTGCATCTTCCTCTTGCATTGGTCTCAGAGAGAGATAGTTATCCAATTTTTGCACCTATGATCTAGCTGTACACTTATTACCACCATCAAAATGTTCCAAAGTTATCTTTCCCAAAGCTTGATAAAAATCATTTCAAGGAACCATAGGAGGACGTTGCTCATTCCTTCCACCATTTCTCTGACTCATTTGATTCATGTATTGATCAAAGGTCCAAGCATCTCTCATATCAAGAGATAAGGAAGCATATTCCATATAAGCTTGTCATGCATCATCAACAAAAGATAATGCAACTTCAACTGGTTGTTGCTCTTCCCTTGTTGTTAAAGTAGGGAAAAGAGGTCTAGAAGAGGACCCACTAGAAGTTGCAGTATATTGACCCACAATTATATCTCTTTTATTCACCTTAGGATTGCCATTACTGTTATTCCCATTAACTCCACTGCTTTTACCAATTGGATTATTTTGGGGCTGAATGATATTTTGTGTTGCTTGCTAATCCAACTTGGAAAATAATCAAGACATCATGTAGATCATTCCATCAAACTTTTTTTCTACTCTGTCCCTTTCTTCATTAGCTTGCCTAACATTGTCTGACATTATTTCAATCATTTGACCAACTCCTTCAATTGACTTTTTCGTACCTTCGACTATTTTTCCAAGATCTCTTAAGGCTTCTGAAAATGTCTCTACCTCTAGAATGGGTGGAAATTGTTGCTGATTTTTGGCTTGACTTTTGGTGAATGGTCCGGTTTCTCTTTCACTCATCAGACAACTGACTGCAGAATGTCACAGGTTGGCAGGGTCTTCTGCTTTGATACCACTGAAATATGCTAACCAATTTTTTTTGCCATAGTTTTACACAATCACCAACACTTTTCCAACTTAATTAGCATTAGCACCAAGACCAAAAATACTATCAAAGCAACTCTAACCAAGAATGCGCCCTAAAACCACTTAAGGAAGAGGGGCGGGCATATGGTCAGAGGATCCCTAGGATCCAAAATTGATACAAAAATAGAATGCAACTAGAAATTAAAGATAAAACTTAATGCCAAGAATGTGCACTCAAGATCCCATTAAGGGCGAGGTGCTAACATATGGCGGAGTACTTATTACAAATTGAAAGTAAACTTAGGTGGATAACCAGTCATGAAGATTCAAACTATCTAATTCATCCGCTGCGGTGGGCATCCACTTAAGAGTGGGAATTCTCCACTTTTTCAATGGGTACAATGAGAGATACAAGCTTATTCTCCACACTAGTAGTAAACCATCAAGGGGTACTTAATGTGAGAAATAAGAAATAATTGCAGCAATAAAGGACTAGAACAGTACTACTGCTTACAGTCTTACAATATAAAAAGAGAGTTGCAAATTACATGAATATTACAATGATTTCAAAGCACCAAGATACTGAATGATTCCATGATAAATATTAACAATTATTGATGAGGAAATGATTAGAAATTCAAATTGAAACAAGTCTAATGTAAATCTGCAATTTTAGAAATGAATAACCAGCAACTGTAAGAATCAATTAAATGCTCATAACTTCACCAAAATACCTCTGAATGGTGTGAAACAAAGTGCAGTGAACCTTTGGAGGATAGGTGCCCATGAAAAGATGAAAAAACAACCTCAAAATTCATTCATTAATTTGATGGCACAATTCCCAATGCTCTCAAGATGGTACGACCCTTGAGAAGGGAAATTTAGCAAGAATAAATCAAAATCTCCAAAATAAAATCTGCAATTCACTAAGAAGGGTCACCCTAGCCATAGGAATAAGATTCTTAAATTCCCAGAGCAAAATAAAATTCATACAAAAAGCTAGAAACAAAATCGACTTTTCAGCTGTGTAGAAACCAACAACTTGAAAACTGAAAATCACATCAAAATTCACCACTTTGAAGCTCTGTCTGCTAGTCTAATTTGAGAAGCAGCTTCGAACCAACTAGGTTTTATCTTGCAAACATCAAATTGGATGAGAACTAGGAGGTCAACATTCCTTGAAGTGAAAACTTAGTAATCAATTTGACAACATAACTTTAGCATAAACATGAGATACCAAAATGCTGGAGCAAATCTCTCTTTTATAGAAAGAGAGGTGACTCTTCACCTTTTGTAACTCCTCCAAGAAGAGGGACACCTTTCTCACATGGCAATATTTTAAATTTTCAAAAGAACACTTTATTTCCTCTCTAAGGCATCCATTCCAAGGTAACATAAAACTTTATTTAAAAAAAAATAATCTTCTTCATGAAGGCATACCCCTTTAAGACCCTCCTTTAGAACAACATAAAGTTATCTCTCTAGGCCTAGTGGGGGTCAACAATGAAATAAAACATTAATAGCCTTGTATTTAAAAAAAACCAAAAAATACTACATTTTGAAAGCTACACCAAAAATTACCAACTGCTCCAACAGGAATAGAAACATACAAGACCAACAAGACCACTGCTAAAAATAGTATTTACTATAAATAGTAAACACCCAGAAAATGCCTCAAACCTCCAATCAAGGAAACCCTAATTTTACCTCAACGAGCCTACGAGCCTTCAGAATAGGCTAATGAGCAACTGAGCTGGTCACTGATGAGAAGGGGACATTACACACAAAAATAATACAAGATAGAAGAAGAATGTTACATAGAGAAAATAGTTCTCAATGCAACAAGGAGTCCACCACAATTGCTCACACTTTCGCAGGCTCACATGAAATATTTCAGATGCCTTCAACTCTCTGCCTTTAGGAACCCTAACATGAAGTTCACACTACTCTAATCAATTTTCTATCACACACATTACTCACATCAATCTTGCATCTATCTTGCTTTGTACTCTTTTATTCACCAACTCACATCAACACCATACATATTTATATCAAGCTCTACCTCAAAAACTTTCTCCAGTGTCAACCACTAGCCATTATACATACAAATTCAAAATAGGTCAAAACCTAAACATTCATGTGGTGGAAGTGAATGAACGATGACCTACATAAATCCTTAATTAGGACCCAAATATATCCCAACACACTTCAAAATGCTTCCACAAGCCTTGCATGTAGTGTTAAACACAAGGTTGATGAATACTTGTGCAAAACACCATAATCATTAAGTACACGCTTCCTTAAACCAATCTAAAATTTCAAAAGTTTTAAACAACATAATTCACTTGAACTCAATCTAGAATAATCCATGAACTACTTAAGATTCATTAAATACTTCATCTAAGATCGCATGAACAAATACTTCAACTTAGGACAACTAGTAACCCTTATTTGCATACTAATAAATGAAACTCACACCATACTGCACCAAATCAAGTAAAGACTTGAATACAAAAATATAAAATAATTATAATCATCTTCCCAAATATGCACAACCTAAATCCAAACAATGGAGAAACACATAGCACATACATTTCTCCCAGACCATAGAAAACATCACTAAACAACTAGTTCACACACTGGTGAAAATATCTCACACTATATAATAATCTAGAAACCCAAATTTTGAATATATCAACCTTTGTCAATCTTGAATAACCTATAAGATCCACATAGGCATAATATCAAAATTGAAAGAATGCGGAGCACACAATGAACATTTGCATAACACAGTTTACTTTGTTTGTTAAATTTTCTCAAAAGCACTTGGAAACTAAGTACCAAAGACATCATCTCAGCTCATTACTTCATTCCAACTCACCCTCAGAATTTGCAACAAAAATAATAGCTCCATGTACTCACAACACTTCCTCAAGGTCTCAACTATGCACAACCTATTTTCCTCTTTTTCACAATTTTCTCAATATCCTCAACATCTTCATCCCATAGTTGACATCAATGGAAATACCAGTCAGTAGACTTCTTGTTGAATTCAATTTCCCATTGACATCAATGACAACACCATCATTCTTGCAACACTTTGAAGGTTAGCATCAAGAATCTTAATTTTTACTTGTGAGTAAAGAAATTGGTATCATGCTATGAAATCAGTGACCTTTTCATTATCCATTTAGTTGCATGTCATTAAATCAGCTAATGTCATCTTAAGACCCATTTATATTTGGAAGTGATTGTAGAAGGCATCAATAAGTTCATTGAATGAATGTATTGAATTATTCGATAAGGATTTAAACCATTCCAATGTAGTATCCTTCAAGGATCTAGGGAAGAGTTTAGCCAAGAGTTTATCCTCAAAAATGAAATCACTACATAGGGCTATATATGCAGAAACATGGCTAATAGGATCTCCTTTCCCACCATATTTCTCAAATCTAGGAATCTCTATGCCTCGTGGCATTGGTTCTCTCAATATCTCCAATGATGAAGGGTTTCTTTTGACCTATTGTGAAGTTTGGTCATTTTGATTTTGACTTAGTGTAGCAATTCATTATTGGAGGGATGAAACATTTCAAGAGCATGTTAAGGATGGGATCGTTGTTAATATTGTGAGATGGAGGGGAATAAGGTGGAGATGTATATCCATTCGAAGGGAAAGTGACTTGTAAGTTTGTGAGGGGAGATGAATTAGGAGGTATGAGATTGGAATGCACAAAGCTATAGGGATTCCTAGAGGAAATACCTAAGGAAGTATTGACATTGCTAGTAGGTAGTATGGTTGTTTTAACAGATGGATTGGTGTATGTCATAATAGAGGTTATGGTTGTGGTAGGAGGAATTGGAATTCCACCTTGACTTTGAGTATACCCCAAATCTTGAGCACAACTAGTCATGGTAGGGACATGTTTATCAATAATGTGAGCTAAGCTACAAACTATCTCTATTCCTTGTTCATTTTCAATCATTCTCCCCATGTAATCTATGATAGGAATGGCATTACCAACAATGTCTTTAGAACTCACAAAGTCTTGCAATTTATCAAGTTCTTCATCCATTCTCCTAAGGTTCTCATGAGGGACATTAGCAATCATTGCATCAACATCAATCACATTGGTTGTGGGTAGGGAAGTCATGGGAAGTGAAGTGTTGAGAGTATGATTCATAATGGGTTGACTAGTGTCAACATTATGAGTGAAAGAGATAGAAAACCCAAAATCCACAATGAGTGATGTATCACAGGATGACATGAGTCTCAAACTACGTCTCATGACAGTATTGGTAATAGGACAACAAGTTGTGAAGCTCATATAAGTTTCACAAATCTAAGGTGCACCCAAAATGGATAATAGGTAAAATGCAATCAAACACCCTAGAATGTAAAGTGCAATGCAAGTATGTAAAAGCAATTTTTAGATTTAAAAC
The DNA here is from genome assembly GCA_007258455.2 of Sequoia sempervirens. Lineage (NCBI taxonomy): Eukaryota > Viridiplantae > Streptophyta > Pinopsida > Cupressales > Cupressaceae > Sequoia > Sequoia sempervirens. The sequence goes on from VDFB02058475.1 coordinate 19,803, forward strand.
AAGATAATTTTTTGGTTAAATGCTATGCAAAAACCTAAAAATGATGTCTTTTAGATGCAATTTTGAATTCAAACAATGCACTGAATTAGACAAATTAAGCTTAATATGAACAATTTCAAGTAACAAAAATTTTGGAAGCTAAAACAACAAATTGAATACAAAAACATAAGAGGTAGAAATAGTGGTTTTAAATGCTCAAAAATTCAAAAAAAAGCCTTGATTAGGGACTCACTCACCCATGGGCGAATGGGTCTCAATTAAAGGTTTTTAAAAATTAATTTGCAGGTTTCTGAGATGATTTCTATGGTTTTTAGATTCTAGCTTCCTATAATTTAAGTTATAGTATCAAATTTCTAGAAAATGAGGTCTAAATGCAAGTGCAAAATAGTACTAAATGACAAACAAACGACCTAATTTTAGATGCAATTTGATTCAATTTTTTGATGTAAATGACTGATGATGGATTGCTATGTAAACACTATGCAAAATGACTGAAATTTTTGAATTTTCTAGATTTTAAAGAATAGAAAAATGCAAACCTAAAACCCTAAATGAGATGCAAACTTATGCAAGTAAACAACCCTAAATGAGATGAAAATCAATGCAATGCAATGCAAATGAATGCAAAACCTAGATCTAGGGCTGAAAATGGACTCCAAAATCATAAAGTTATGATGCTCAAATGTCAGGTTCACCAGAATGAAACAATGAAAAATAGTGAAGTTTTATGAAAGGGGGTTTCACCAAAATGATAATAGATAGATCTATTTTCCTTTATTTCATTAGGAAATGAGATCCCCACAATGAATTGAATAACAACCCTTAGGTGAATCAAGTCAATGTGAGAGTCTTTTGATTTCCTTATGACTGAAGGAAGGGGATCAAGGTCAAACAACACTGTGGAGAGAAAAACTAAAAATAGAAAATCAACTCCAAAATGCAATCTAACACTTGAAACAACAATATTAAAGTGTGTTTTTTTGTGTTTTTCTGCTATTGGGTGTTGGTTTATTTCTTGTTGTTTTGTTGTTTTGTCATTGTTGGTTGTTGTTGATAGTCTAGTGTTTTATCTTCGGGCAACATTTTGTTTCTTCTGGTATTATGGGTTTTAGGCTATTGATGGTGTTTTAGTTTTTAATCTTTTTAGCAGCATTTTTTACCTAAAGTTGTAAAGGGTTTTGGGTCCCTTCAAAACCTATTTCCACCTTATAATAAAAACAATATTAAACTCAATATTTGTAAAACCAAAAAACCAAATGTAGACTTGAAAAGGGCATATGTGTTTACCAGTCACCAAAAGGCAGTTTTTGAAAGTTGATTGGAACTCATTTGCCCATGGGCGAATGGGTATTTGCTCAGGGTTTTTCTACAACTTTTAGGAGCCTCTAACATAGATTTGCATCTTCTGATTTGTCCAAGTTTTAGTGTTAGAAAGTTAGAAATCAAATCTATAGGTTAGATTCCATGATTTGATGACAACTTTGACAACTTTTCCAATTTTTCTCTTCAAAAGGTCTTCAATTCTTCTTCAACCTAAATCTACAATCACACACACAAGAGAGAAAAATGTTTTCTTTTGGGTGAATGGGGGTTTTCCTTGGTCAAACCTTGTTTTGGTAATCAAACCTTGAAATGGAATAATGCATGAAAGAGGGAATGAGGAATGAACAAATCTATGATACCACTCAACAAACCCTTGAATGAAACCTTGATAATGGAGATCTTAAGAAGTCTAAAACTTGCATGAAATGGCTGAATTGGATGTGGATCTTGAAACTTGAATAATAATTTGAATGCTTGAACTTGATCTTGAAACCTACATCACAATGTTAGCTCAAAAAACATGCATGATGCAAGAAGACTTTAACATGATGGACAGATCTTGATTGCTGCAATAAATCTCTGATATATATGATCTTGAATGTTTGTGATCATCAACTTTATCTCTTGTGAAGTCACATAAAAATTCTAGGTGAAACTTAGTGAAATGACCTTGTATTTATAGGTACACATATCCTTAATTTCTTGAAATTCAAATATCCCAAGCCAACATTGAATTATGGATTTGGAGATGTTAAAATACCATCAAAAACATAATTTAAATTTAGGCCCAAAGGTCTAGGGAGGACCTATGGCTGAATGGGTCCCAAGTCCCTATTCCTAAAACCCACATTGCTCAAGGTAAGTGTTATATTTAGGCATTAATTATTGTCGGGTTTCCTCTTTGAAAAATGTAATTTATGAGACTTGTAAATGAATAAAAGGGATTATTAAGGCCTAATTAAGGTCAATTTAATTAAGAGGCCCAAAATAAGTGTGAAAATGCAAAGGGTTACATTTATTAACACTAAATCAAGGCATTATTAAGTCCATTTTAATGAGGGCCCAAACAAGTGTGAAAAATGTAAAGGGATACATTTTTCAACACTACACCTATCAATTGCAAATAACACATGTAAGGAACCCACTTAACATGCAAAGCACATGCATGTGTTCATGTACTCGAAATCTATAGGAAATGCACCTACATGCACAACTTCGCTTGTCATAGAAATTTCTAAAATTGACCACTCCTTTGTTATAGTTCTTGTCACTATTAACTAACAATTTGACATGGGTTAACTATTAATAATGACTTCAGTTAACTCATACAAAGTGGGATGCTTATATCCTAAAAATAGGAACCATGTCACCCATGCCATTTCACATTTAATATGACAACTTAAAGTGTCACTCCCACAAATGACATCACTGAATGCACATAATTAATTATATAGGAAAGTTATCAACACAATTTCAACTTTAATAATTAAATAATCAATGCTAGGAAATCAAAGGTTGAGACACTTTATTCTTAGCATTCTCCCACTTTTTGAACACCTTTGAAGAGCAAATGTAAACTAGGATTTCAACTTATAGGGGTCATATGAGGCCCATAGACTTTGAGCACCATATGAACAAGTATATATGATTATAGGCTTTGTTAGTGCATTTGCAACATTCTTCATATTAAGTTTCTCACCAACTTCACCTTCCCATCCTCTACCATGTCATGAACAAAATGGTACTAAACATCAATATGGTTTGACCTTACATAGAAGGTCAAATTATTTCCTTTTCCCTTATTTCCTCTTCTTTTTTCCATATGTGCTCTCACATTCTACCTTCAAGTGGTTAGAGTTTTTCGAAGGAAATGACTTTGATATTAATTGATGAGCACACAGTTATACTGAGAGGGGGGGTGCATCAGTATAATGCAACTTTTACCAATTTAAAACTTGATCAATAACAATAACATCTTTTACTCAACATTAATAATCATGCACATGAGAAGAACATAATAACACATGATATTTACACGGAAACCCTTGTGAGAGAAAAATGCAACATAATATTACTTTTAGGGGCGATCCCACAATACTGGTTTATAATTTTTGGCCAATTTGGACATTGAACTGATTTTTTCTAACTAAATCTTCACTTTCAGGCACTTATAGCAGCTAAATTGTGAGGAATTTGAAGATGATGCAAACTAGTGATTTGTGACATTTTGTCTGTAGATTCTAAATATATTTTTTTCAAAATTTTTGGAATCAGATTGCACTTCTTTTTCCATCTCCTTCAAAAACTAGTTTTTATCAATAAATATCATTTTTAAGGAGTGATGCTCACCATATACAACATAAATTTTTTTATGAAGGATAAGATTCTAATTTTTTCGCATTTAGATTTGTAACTATGATATCTAACCAGTTCATTTGGTTTCATAGTGTTTTATTAAATATTTTTTCCTTAATCAAGTTTCGAAGTCAAAACAATTACAATTCAAACATAGGTGGACCGTATACAACATAAATTTTTTTCTATGTATCGAAATTCAATTTTTTTTTGGATCAAGAACATCAATACCTAGCTTTGAACATATTTTTCAAAATTTTATTTTGATAATCTGATATTTTTCCACATGTGCAGGATAGAGAGCTTGATTTTCAGTGAAAAACCTATGTTTAATCAAACTAAAAAAACAAATACATAATAATACCAAAACATATTAAAATTATATTTGATGGATAGCTCATTCTAAGGACTACCATCATCCAATTGGGTCTATGAAGTCAAAACAATTACAATTCAAACATAGGTGGACCGTATACAACATAAATTTTTTTCTATGTATCGAAATTCAATTTTTTTTTACTGGATCAAGAACATCAATACCTAGCCTGAACATATTTTTCAAAATTTTATTTTGATAATCTGATATTTTTCCACATGTGCAGGATAGAGAGCTTGATTTTCAGTGAAAAACCTATGTTTAATCAAACTAAAAAAACAAATACATAATAATACCAAAACATATTAAAATTATATTTGATGGATAGCTCATTCTAAGGACTACCATCATCCAGTTGGGTCTATGAAGTCTCCTCCATTTTCATCCCCAACTTGAGCTTTGAAGGGTAAAATTTTGGAGAAATTTGGTGCCAGAGGGGGAGAAGGGGGAAAAAGGGGGGTTCAAATGAGCCTAGGTTTGAGTGAACCCCCCTTGGAGGTTTGCTTGAACTAGGGTTCAAATGAACCAAGGTTTGAGTGAACCCCCTCTTGTAAATTGTCTTCGTCATAGAAAAATGCAAAAAAATGAGTCCCATCATTTAATATGGTTCGCTCGAACCAGGGTCCATTCAAACACCTAGTTCGTGCAAACCCCTAAAAATCAAATTTTTTTTTCATAGGAGTGTTTTTGCAATTTTCCTTCCTCGCTGAAATTGTAAACTAGTTTTGTGGGTTTACCCAGGTTATATAAATTCTTCTTACAAATTTGTAGGCATCAACCTACTAGAGAGACACCAACATCTCCTTTAGAAAGTACCAACTTCCAAAGAAAAATACCACCCTCTATGTGCTTCTTCAATAGATGATGGTCATTTACTTATTCATTCCATGATTTCATTCTTTTCAATTTCATAACATAAATGTATTTGTATGATTATATATTCTTGCATATTCTTTCCACATACATATCCTTCCCACAAACATATCCTTCATTTCTAAATCACATATTCATTCATCATGAATTCTGCTTCATAAAATGATATTACATGGTTCACTTATACTCCCCTTCAAATCTATATATATTCTCCTTTTCAAATCTACATATGCTATATTCATATATTTGTTGTGATACTTCATATATTTACTCTTTCTAGGACTGATTATTCATATTTTCCACTTGCACATCTCATATGTCGTTTATATCTTCATGAATTGCTATGTATATATGATGAACTCACTTTTTCTTTTTCTTCTACTCTACACAAAATTTATTCTAAATTGTTGTAAATCTACTTTGAGAAAACCAAGACACAATAATGCTTTTATATAAATTCTTCTTACAAATTTGTAGGCACTAACCTACAGGAGACATCAATCCCCTTAACAAAGATTCATACATAACAACCCACTAGAAGCACCAATTCCCACAATTTAATTCGTAGGCACCAACCTACTAGAGAGACACCAATATCTCCTTTAGAAAGCACTAACTTCCAAAGCAAAGTACCACCCTCTATGTTGCTTCTTCAACAAACAATGGTCATTTGCTTATTCATTTCATGATTCCATTCTTTTCAATTTCATAACATAAATGTATTTGTATGATTTATATAAGCTTGCATATTCTTTCCACGTATATATCTTTCATTTCTAAATCACATATTCATTCCTCATGAATTCTACTTCATAAAATGATATTACATCGTTCACTTATACTCCCCTTCAAATCTACAAAATCTCCCTTTCAAATCTACATATGCTATATTTATATATCTACTATTATAGTACTTCAAATATCTACTTTTTCTAGGATTTATTACTCATGTGTTTCACTTGCACATCTCATATGTCTTTTATATCTCCATGAACTGTTGTGTATATATGATGAACTCACTTTTTCTTTTTCTCTTTTACTCTACACAAAATTTATTCTATATTACTGTAAATCTGCTTTTATTTGGACTGATACATCATTGTATTTCCACACCTCTTCTTATTCACTTTTTCTCTTTTTATATCTTCCTGCCTTTATGAAGGAAGACATCTCTTAACAAAGAGACACAACATTTATTAAAAATTAAAACCTTTGAAAATAAATCACATCTCTTCACTAATAACCATTGCCTTTGATGTTATCTTAAGCGTTGCCTTTGGAATATTAATTGCTTTAAACAAATCACTGCCTTGATTAAGTTGTAAATGTCATTAATCGTTGCCTTTCAAATTATACTAATCATAGCTCTTGGGATAATTACCGCCTTTTAAATATTAACCATTCTCTTTTGTTGATTTAATCACTACCACCTTTCTTGTGAATAAGACAAATTTATCTTATTTGATTTTTGTCTTATTTGACTTTGCCTTATATACTATTTTTCAAAAGCATTTGTTGCCCTTTATAATGCTACACTTTACAATCTCTAATTTTACTTTTAAATTATTTTATTGTTTGACATTTTTTAATCCTCAATTTCATATGCTGCCACCATAATTAAATATAAAAGTTTGATCTTTACCATAAGTTGCTTCATCTTAACAAGGGTAGTTATTGCTCCTTTATTGTAAATTATTGTCTACATAATAAATAGATGCTTCTTTTCATAAATATATTTTCTACCTTGTAAAGGAATCACTGCACTTATCCTATAATCCTTATTTTCCAAACCTTATGCTCATTAATCACTGTCAATCATTGCTCCTTGATATCTTGGAGTCTCATTAGGTCTTGGTCTTTCATTTGAATCAGGATGAGCCTTACACCACCTACTACTTTTATTCTTTCCTCTTTAGAATGAGATTAGTAGTATCCATGCTCTTGAACATATGTAATGTCTTTTCCATACTTTTCCATACTTGTTCATGATCACTTATAACCTAAACAACTTCAACACAAGACACATAGGTGCATTTTCAATAAGTAGCTAATATATTTCCTCATCCTTCACATCAAGTGGAAGATTCCCAATAAATACTATCCTCCTTGTATCATAGATGAATGATTTCCATCTATAGTTATATTTTTAGAATAAGCTCGACTTATTTCAAGAATCACTCTTCACAAGAATACTTCCGTTAACTATATGTTCTCGCTCCACAATCTTATACATAATCTTGATGACATTATGGCACCACATAATTGGATCGCTTCTTTTACATCAATGACAAACTTCTAACAATCTTGTCCATACATCAATGATACTATGCTTAGACAACAAAATCCTTTTTGACATCAATGACAACATTTTCAATACTCTTGTCTATTTATCAATGATAACAATAATGAATACCTTCTTGACATCAATGACAACATTTCCAACAAAAATCTCAAAAGTGATGAATGTGGATGATTTTTCTTTCTAATTAGAACTCAAATTTAAAGTTCCAGAGTGAAACCAAACAAGATGTTTCCACTTTGTTCCTACCATTAAAAATCAACTTAATTTTTACAAAATATAAATCTAGAATAAGTAGCACTACCCCCTAACATATCCAACACTAAAAGCAATTACAAACTTCCAACCTAAAATCAACACTTGGTGAAATATAAGCTTTAGCATGGGTACAAAGATATCAACCATTTATAAGATCTTTGTTAAGAACATCAATAGTAGTTAAAATTACTATAGGTAACATTTTCATAAGGTTTATTTTTTTGTTTTTCCACCCTATTATCTAAACAAAAGATGAATGACCTCCTATAACTTTGATAGGATATTGAACTTTGACAAAGCTCAACTCTAATCATGCAACAAAAATAAAATTATGTGTTTTTTTGCACGAATTGACTTAAAAAGATAATTATAAATTTATTCAAATTCTTATGGTTCATATTTATTGTGAAACTCTTAGATATCTTTGAAAATAATCATCAATATTAGTAAATTATTCAATACCTTCAAAGTTACTTCCTTCTTATAAACTCAACCAAGATCTCTTAAATTATCATACTATGAAAATCCTAAAACATCATAAACAACATGAGAGGATACCATCAAATAATTTATAGACACAATATTTATAACTCCATCATCTAATCAATAATATACTAACTCTAAAAAATAAAAACTTATAAAAATTTATGCTATTAACTATTTGATTGCACCTTTACTAGTTTTTAATCCCACCTTTCATATAACCCCTAAAAAATTGAAGGAAAAAATTGAAGACCCCTATTTTTGAAGATATTTCTCATATATATAACATTTTTCTTTCATATCATTGGCCCTTTCTCTCTATAATTTCACGTCTTGAAGCCGCTTGCATGGGACCGCGTCCTTAGTAAAAGAAACACCTAGAGCTTAAGCAGGTAGTTGGCTTGCCTTTGTCATAGTTCGATCTTATCTATTTTGTAATTGACACGTCAGCTCTACAGCTGAGCACTTTAAAAAAAAATCTGCGCTCTGCTCGACCCATTTGTAATCCATTTCATCTTGTGCATTTGTAATCCATTTCATCTGGTGTATTTGGCTTGCTCTGTTAATGGGATCTCCATATTCTACTTCATGTTCTCTGCAAAAAAACTCAGCGCTCGGGCACTGAATATGGTGAGTATATTTCATTGAATACATGTATCCATTGCAATGATTCGGCCTTTCAAAATTCCGAGAATTTTTTTGCATAAAAGTACACTAATTGTAAATGGGTGTCATGCAGTTCAGATTCTGTTAGCTTAAGCTTCAACAAATATAGTTTATTATTATTGTTTATTTTTGATAATTTAAAATACAATCATGAAGGATTCAGGCTGTATAATAAGTCCTTTAATCCCACGCTACAGAATATCTCTTTTTTAAAATATATATATAAGTGCGGCGGTTTTGTGGGTTGAGATGTGATAAGTTTAGTTGCCACTGTCAATCCAACAAGTTGAATATGACATTTTACCACGCGTCCTGCAATTTGAATCTGCAGCTCTGTTATGGATTTCTGAACCTTTTACCAATTAAACCTATCCCATTCAACGTAGGGATGTTTCTATAGTGCCTGTAAATTTATGAAAATGTTAAAATATCATGTTAAAGCCATCCCTTAGTTAATAGTATATTGTTTAAGAAATGGTTTTGGATTAAGGGGTGGCTCATTGCATTTGACAACCAGTAGTAATGATTTCTAATCCTTATTCGTCGTTGAATATATAATGTATGCTTTATTGCAAAAATCTAGGTCTGGTTCTTTTTAATAGCCGGACCTAGACCTGGCAATATCGACATGCCAATATATATAAATAACATTAAAAGATCATGTTTGAGCCATAATTTAGGTAATAGAAGAGTTTTTGCATTAGGGTATGCACTATGTAATCAATGACCAACAAGAACTAGAAAGTGGAAACCATTACTATTTGTGGTCCTTAGAAGTGGGCTTGGATTAAGGGTTGACTCATTGCATTTGGCAACCAACAGTAATGGTTTCTAGTCCTTGTCAGTCACTGATTAAATAGAGCATGCCCTAACGCAAAACATTGGGTCCTACTGCCTCTAGTTATATATATTAAAAGATCATGTTAGAGCCATAACTTAGGTAAACAGAGAGTATTTAAGTTTGGATTAAGGATTGGCGTAACAGATTTGTCAACCAATAGTAGTGGTTTTTTGGCCTTGTTAGTTATTGGATGTATCGTGCATGCCTTAATGCAAAAATTTGGGTCTGACTATCATTAATAGCCAGATCCAGACCTGGCAAGATTGATTTTGGAATCTAGTTGAATTTGGATCAGACTCACATCAGACTCTGACCCTAAGACTCATCAGCATATTGAAAAATCACTATGAGAATTAACTTCCAAGACATCCATTTATAAACAGATTCAAGCTACCATCTATACACAATATCAATATCAAAATGTAATTCATTTACCATATAATGCCTTATTCACAGTTTCCATTTGCACATTGTTAATAATGCTAAAGAATCATGTTTTTGATCTTAAATTCATTTTGAGCTTGTGAGGCTCTGAGACCCAATGCTAATTATGTACTTATTAGCAGCCTGGGTTTGAGTTAATCTGTCAGATTGGTTCTCCAGTAGCAAATACAAACTTCTTGGTGTCAGCAGGTGCTAGGTGAACTGAGGATTACATCTTATTGCAGGAGAAACAAGCCCAACCTTGAAATCTTAAAAGCTCAACTGTCTCATAGCTGCACAACTGTAAGAAATGAAAAACATTTGCACTTTGCCCAAAAACAGTTGTTTGCAAACGCATCTGACTTAGTTGTACTCTTTTCTTTATTAATGTTTGATGTTGGTGGGGCTTTTTGGGAGCCCTGGAAAGGTGGTCTGTTTGGATTTGCTTGAAAATCACTCAGGACTTGGACTCGTAAATTATTCAAAGACTTTGCAAGGTTTGCTACTATGGTTTGACCGATGAGAGGTAACCTACTGAACATGTTTGAAGAATGCAGTCTAAAATCCATGCCAGGTGCTGGATATAGTACATAACCTATTGCAAATTACCGATATGACAAATCAGAGGTAACCTACAGAACATGTTTGCAGAATATATCCTCAAATACTGAAATTCAAGGTTTACAGCTCTCTAAGGGAATGAAGAAGTTGGTATATTTCAGCACAAACCATAGGCTCTGTAAGAAAATTTGAACTGCACTTCTAGGATTCTTATCATGTTAGCTCTATATGAATTATGGTACTTTAGCAGTGGGTGGAAGTATTCCAAAAGGCTGATTTCAGCTCAGTTTTGAAGGAATTTGCCTTGTATGTTCCAGGTAATGAAGCACTTAATTTCTCATGTTAGGACAGTTGAAGTTTCATAGTTCGTTTCTGTTCTCTTTCATCACTTTTTTGCTTTGGGTCCATCCTAGTTCTGTTAAAGTCTCACAGGTTGACAGAATGACAACTCTGATAACACTGAAATGAACTATAGTTGATAGAGCAATAACCAACAAGATGACATCAACTGAAGAAGCAACACTACTTTACACATGTTTATGTACTGAAGTATTGGGAAAACAATTTAGAATGAAATTTTTATGGAATTTCAGATAACCTTAAACCATCAATTGTATAGCCAATAAATGTAACGGCCAAAAAACTCTTTGCTCATGTTCTTCCAACTGTGTAGAAAAACCGATCTTCTATGGATAAACTGCTGGTCCAGTTAGATTGCAATTGTTTGTATTGAAATTTTTTCTTATTACAATAAGTCTTAGCATGCTGATAGACCAGGAGGCCCTCGGGCCTCACCTATATTTAGATACACACCTAAACATAGAATTCATTAGGAATTGAAACTGTATTTGTTTTACTTTTATCCTCCTACTGCAATCATAGCATTTTTATGGCTTTATCCTCATGCCATTTCCTAGAGTAGGTTTATGATTTATTCTTTTCCTATTTCCTACTCTATATTTTTCCTTTATTCTTCTGTGAACTTCCTAGGATAAATGCATTCTTAGTTCTTCTAGTAAAATGTATTAGGTTGAGTTCACAGTGATCACTTATGTATTGCTTGGTAATCCATAATCGATGTAAAATTCTTTGCTCAACATAATCATGCAGTTTTCTCCAGGGATAGCTGATTGCTATTTATTAGTGCCTCTTTATGTCTTTGGAACATAATATGTCTTCAAGAGAAGAGCTTTGCTCCAGGACAATGCTTCAATTAGACTCCACGTTGTTTAGTCTTTGTACTAACTTTCACCACTTTAAAGATCAAATCTATCTTGAAGGCACTATAGTTACTGCTCAAGTTTCAACTACATAATTTTGCAAAAGATGTGTTTTTCGTTAAATTAAGCAATGTCTCTGTGAAAGTACAATCTCCATTGTTTAGTGGTCTGACCAGCCTTTTATGTCAGCAAACCAAAATAGCACTTATGTATAACTTAATGTGTATGCAAGTCTTGGTTGCTTCTTTCTAGTTGCAAATGGTAACACATAGAGCTACAAGGCCTGATCTTTTCTGGCCCTAGGAGTTGTTAAATTGCTTCTTCACTATACTGGAACTGGACTCAACCCTCTTTGTTTGGGAAGAATCCTTGAAATACATGGCAAAATGGTTCTTATCAATTTATTGATTTCTTGAATAACTACTGAATGTCTATCATGAAGGTTTGCAGTTTCTTTTTCCAACTCAATTGCAACCTTATTTATTATTCTGGCTAGGATCTATGGTTTATGGTACCTCTGAAGATGATCTTCTAACAAATGCCAATTGTGGGGACCAGGCATTAGATGCCTTAAGAATCCTTAGTAATATTCAGTATAAACATTCGAGAATCAGACTAAGAAAGGAACATTGCATATCAAGCTGGTTATAAAGCAGAGATGCTGTCTTTCCTATGCTTATGGGATAAGCACCTCTATAAATGTTTTTACCCTTTTGTGACTTTTTGGTACTTGTAGATGTGATATAAGATGCATGGTTTTAAAAGAGGAAAAAGAACACTGCATATACCCGCACAATATTAAATGAATGACTGTTTTACGATGGAGTGATTATACTTTATCAATATTTCTGTGTATAAGTAGAATTGAATTGTGTCTATATTCTTTCTTTTTCCTTTCAAATTTCATTTGAATGAGCAATTTTAATGCAATTTCTGATTGCTATTCAGTTTTGATTATCCCCACTTTAGGTAAGAACTAGCCCATCAAATTAGCATCCTAGATCTATTATAGAAATTCTGCATTTTAATTTTATCCAACAGTAACACAAGAAGCTTAATTTCAGTTATTCATTTATGATTCCTTTTTTGCAGTTTCTTATGACTATTGCAAATTTGTTTAAGAGATACGAGAGATGGAATCCTGTCCATCCAACCTATGGTGCCTTTTGGGGCTTAGGAATAGGTGTGGGATGTGGAGTTGGATGGGGTCCTGGATTTGGTCCTGAAGTCATTGGGTATGTTGGAGCTGGATGTGGTGTGGGATTTAGTGTGGGTGTCACATTTGTTGGTTTTGGTGTTGGCCTTCCTGCCAGTGGTCTGACCTGTGTTCCTTATAATGGTACATTCCTTTTCTGAAAGCTCTAATATGATTCTTGCTTCACATAGTTTTACTTTTTCTTTCCTTTTTTTAACCTTTGATATACATGGCAATGTGTGTTCGAGAGATGTTTGGGGCATTCACTATTCATGTCCTATTACTGCAGTTTTCCCTCTCCTGTTGATCGGTTGTTGTGGGTGTTATTCTATGTGCATGCATTTGTTTTTTCTCAGGCTTCTTTCACGAATATGCAGATAACTAGGTTGTATTTAATTTCTTGGCTTCTAATTACTCATAGATCATGTTATTTTTTCATGAATCGTTATACTAATTATATTTTCTTAGCTGGAAACAATGAGACAAGTGTGTGATTTAGGTAGAATCCAATCATCTAATTTTCTAGCACAAAAGATAGTAGCCTATATGCAAATCTTTTATATGACGTTGTCATAAAAACTCTTTTGAGTTCCATAAACAACATTGTTTTTTCATATTTTTTGATTTGGCCCATATTAATATGGAATCTGTACATGTCCCATTTATGCAGAAAGAGGCAATTAATATCTGTTGATACAGCTGAAAAATTAGGAAGAAAAAAGCCCATTAAAATTAAAAAAACAAAAACAATTCTTTATATGCTTTATTTTTAAAATAATTGTCAAGTATTTTTGTTGAGTCACTCTAAAAAATAGCTTTCCAAGCCCTCATCTAGTCCAAGTCTGTGTAAAAAATTCGCTTGCCAAGCACTCATTGAGTCTGAGTCAATTATATGTATCAAAGACTCAATCTCTCACCTCCACTTTTCCTTATCATTGATTACATTTATTGGATTATTAGATTTTGGATTGTTTAAGGGTTCAGACAACCATATCTTTTTCTGTACCTTGTGCATTTTTTTTAGAATTTTCTATTATCACCATACTTTGAGTTCTATATATGTTTTCCAGAGTACTCTGTAACCATTTTGTGTGTAATATGATACATAATGAGAGTTCCTCAGTAGTTCAAGGGATATCTGGAATAGACAGTCCAATATCAATTACCTCTTGATGAAAACATTCTCCAGATATCAAATTTGATGTAGGTAATTGAACCATATGTAATTTTTTCAAAATTAATTTCTGCAGTGATGGATAAAATGAATTAATACAACTATTCTGTTTGGACTCTAGAGCCACTGGTCAATGCAATTTGAGAAGATTGTTGAATAAACTCTCTAATGAATTCACATTTTCTGTTTCAAATAGCTATAAACCCTGGATTTCTCAATTGTACAGCAAACAAGAATTAATTGGAGGGAGTTGCAAAAATTGCAGTTGTTGAAAAACACATTTCAATTTTACTTAAAATTTTTGCTATTCTACGTGAGAATTATCTTGTCAGGATTTACATTCTCCTACTTTGGAGGTTTGTGTTTACTGCTATGATTTTTAACTAGTATCTGTAAAGCCAAATCGCAAGTGGCCTATAAATTATATTATCCAATTTTGATCAGCAAAATGGGTTGTTTTAATGTTGTTCACTTTAAATTGAAGTCATATGCATATTTGACTGTAAATGTCCCCGTGTCTAGGTTGGTCAGTTGGAAGGTTAGTTTCTCCTTGCATGAAACTGCATTATTGCTTGATGTATCTACAAATGGATTCTGTACAGTATATAATCTCATGACCAGTGTGATAGCTTTTTAGAAAGTCATTACATGCAGAATATTTAGAAACAAAGGTCACTGACAAGTTCATTATTGGCTAATGCTAATTTCACAAGATTGGTTGATCTTCCTTAAAAGGAAATGCTCTGTCATTTTTGTTGTGTCTCCATCATTTCTAAAATGTAATGTGTCATGTCCCCGAAATTATAACACACTGAAATACAAATAAATAAATAGAATAAAATAAATAAAAGAAGTATTATCAAATTTAATATTATTATAATTATCATAAGAAAATATTATAATCATAATTATCAAAATATAAATATAAATATTAACATACATCTATTACAATACATATATATACATCTTGAAACACAAATAACCAAACCGAATAAATATCAAAATATAAATACAAGTAATTGCCATTCAAACATCATTATTATAATTATAATGCAATCATCATCAGGATATAACTACTAATTAGCCAATAGGCTATTGTGGGTGGGAAATCCCACCGGATTAGTCTGTTGTCTGATGCTGAGAAATTCCACAATCCCAAGACCTTGGAGTTGACGAAGGCCATCCCTCACACCTTCCTGCAGAGAGAAGTGTGGATTTGCGTCACTAGGTATGGCTCGGAGCCCGCCTACGCCGTTCTAGACCATTCTTGGGGTCTCTGTGCGTAGCCTGCCATTTAATAAGTCACTAAATCTTCACTGCAGCTAATAAATGTCAAGCAACCTTAAGATGGCTTCCACCTTCAATGTTTTTGTGTGGCGAACAAGAAGAAGGTTGGAGGCTTAACGGGAAAACCAGTCGAGCTTCTCTGGTTGGGAAGTAAAAACCCTAACAGCCATAGTTTCGAGTGTGAGACCATCACTCCTAGCTGGGCATAGTCAATTTTTTTGGTAAGAAGAAACAATCTGCATTCTGATTTCGTCTCAGTGAGTTTTTGCTGCACCTGGGAGTCGAATTTAAGAGCTCCACATTTGTTTTTGAGGGCATGGCTTGATGGACAAACTCTAGGTGCATTGTATCTATACTTGGGTCATGAAACAAAGTGTTTTGATGTGATTCTGGACGGGTTTGAGAAAAAACGTGTTTGCTGTGTGAAACGACTTCAGCAACCTCTTCAATCTGGGTCGTGGTCACTGCAAGAAACCCCAGAGGGTGGCGTGTGGAATATCAGTGGCTGCAAGGAAGTTCTATGCAATTTCCGAGTTGTTATTCTCAGACTTCAGCTTGTTACCAGATATCCAAGTCAGGTCAGAGCATTTCTTGTTTATATTGTCTATGATTTGGGATTGTAGATGCCTATTATGCTCATAAGAAGTGTCTATGTTGTCATTTAAATTTGGGTCTGTTGGGTGTAGTCATCTAGGGGATGTAAACCCAGAAAATATCATTATAGACTGCTGTATGTGTTTTACTGTCATTGGAAAATGAAGTTTGTGCATAATGGTGAAGTTTATAAGGTAGAGGTGACCTTCAAAGGCTGTAAGAGTAAGTAGTCTCTTTTGGTACCATTTTGCTGCATGAACACATTCTTCATGGAACTTTATCCTTGTCTTCACATCTTGCAAAATAAAGAAAACCTCGAATAGTCATGATGAACAAGATCCTCAAATGCAACGCAATTTCTGATATATCTGTGAAAAAAGATAGAAAACATTAGCATTTGGAAACAATTACTCCAGAAATCTGTCTTTTACCAACTAAAAATGCCCTCCTTTTAATGAAAACTTTGCTTTTTATGAAGAGTTCTAATCTGATTTGATGGGTCTCTGTTATGATTTAGTGAAGTTCTGATGTTTTTTGAGATGTTTGATCCCTTTTTTAATATTTGCCCTGCTTTTGAATGAAAACTTGTGGTTTCTTTATGTGAAATTCTGCTCTTCTGATGAAAGAATCCACCTTTTGTGATGAAATCTGCCTTAAATTTGATAAGCCCTCGGTCCATTTTGATGAAATCATAAAGAACACTGATTTTCTCTTGGTCAAACTAACTTGCTTCTTCAGAAATCAGACTGTAGTTTGGTCAAAAATGCCCTGCTTATAGAGAAAACATACCTGTTTGCTCAGAAATTAGAGCTTTGTCAGGTGAAGACTAAGCTGCTCACTCAGAAATCAGACTTTTTCTCAGTCAAACTGAGCTGCTTACTTGGAAATCAGAGCTTTTCCAAGGCTTATTTGAGCTGTTTACTTGGAAATTAGAGCTTAACGAGGTAAAATTTGAGCTGTTTGCTCTGAAATTAGGGCTGTCCTTGTTCAAACATGACCTGTTTACACAGAAATCAGAGCTTTGTGATGAAAAAGTCGTCTGATTTATGTGAAGAAAGGTTTGAAAATCCCAAAAAACCCTAGTTTTTGATGCTAGCCCTTTGCCTTTTAATGAAAATCTCTGTTTTGAGGTGAAAAAGAAGTCTACAAATCTCTTGAAATCTCTGGTTTTAATGGAGAAATCCACTTTGATTGGAGAAAATTGCTTTTATCCTTCAATGATCTGCCCCTAATATGAAGAAATCTGCCCTCTTTGAATGGAGAAGTTTGATTTTGATGGAAGTAATTAGATAAATCAGAATTATTCTTAGAAAGTTTTAAAGTAAAACAAAATAAATTAAACTAGAGTAAAATACATCTATACCTATAATTAAAATAGCTTTAAATAAAAGATAATAATTGTTTATTAGCATTTTGAAGATAGTTGTATTTAAATTTTCTTACTAAATTTGATTAACATTCTAATTGACATAATAATAGAAGACAATATATTATATCATAGTCAAATATGAATACATGCTTGAACTTGATTTTTTTTAAGCATGCAAAAAAAGTAGTTCATGTTAGTATAGTTTGGTTTATTGTGTTACGTTTGGAGCGTCCCCTTCTTCGTTTGAAAAACACATATCCTATTGAAATTCTATTTTAATTTTTGAGACCAACTCATTTTCAAATGGCTATTTATGAACCATACAAATGCAACTTTTGTAGTTATCAAATAATCAAAAGTATTCTTGTTACGGGCATCTTCATACTGTTTGCTTCCCATTTAACTCCCCAAGTAATGGCAAACTTACAACCACCTACAAACATTATCACCATCTCCAGTAGCTCCTCCGAGGGAGACATTACAGGATCAAAACCTAATGCTTCTCCTTCCTCGACATCAGACTCAACTTTTGTTAATTGGGTTGGCGTGCACCAGAGCAACATTGCAATTTTCGCAGAGAACATCATGAGAGGTTGTCACGACGCTATTGAAGATGCTAAGAAGACATGTGAGGATGCATGTCATGTGCAAAACCATGATGTTGAAATGGTGCAACAAGCAGTCCAAAAATTTCATACAACATTTATTGTTTTGGATGCATACTGTGAATTCCTTCGAGCATTAAAATATGATGCGTTGTATGGCATGGGCAATGCTACTAGGATTAAAGAAGATTTCCTGAAACTCCTGGTAGACATACAATAGACTGTAAATAGCTTTCTTTTGATAGTTAATTGTTTTTTGTGATGTTCAGGAAAATAGTTTCCCTCTTGATACAGAATGAAGACATCAACTGATCATCATCGGATCCCCTTTTTTTGCTAGGGCGATAAATAGTGAAACCATGTATATTCTATCACAAGATATGCTATAGTGCGAAGAATGTACAACTCCTTCCCGCTATCAACTACTTAGTCCTTTGGTCCCTCCCATTGTAAAGATACATCAAACAATATTATAGTTCACTTGATATTTCTTAGTGTGATTTTTTTTGTCTGCTTAACTTCATGTATCTTTTAGCTATTATAATTAGAAGTATCCACATGTATCTTTCAACTATTATAATCAAAACTATACACATGCCATGTACACAATTGTCAAAAATGAGTATAGCCCATAATGAATTGCATAAAGGGTATCTATTTTTTTTTGCTCCCTCCCCACAATGAGGTAGAAGTTAATAGATAGTGTACAAAATTTATTTGTTTTAGGTGGATTGCTCCTTGCATGCATCTAAATGTTGTTGTGAGGCTCTTGTTTGGCCTACTCTTCTATTACTAGCAATTAGTTGCTATTATTTGATGGGAAGGTTGTTGTATCCACTTCTTTGCACAACGCCTTACATCTAATACACTTTTGCAAGATTTTTTGCTTGGCCTACACCATGGCAAGCTTATTAACTCTAGATGAAATTAGATTGATGCATGAAGGAAATGTGGCTTTGGAACCTCCCAGGTCATAGCTATCTCAAGTTTTGGCTATGAACATGTGCACAACAATTGATATAGGCTTGATATCTCCGACGGTGTGCACAAACATGCAGCGTCATTGCCAGCCAGGTACAACACTCACATAGATTCCAATGAGATCATCTTTGGCTCCATAGTACACTTGAAAAGATACAACTACCCTCTATCAGCTAGCCCACAATATGTTTATGTATTCATTACTCTTTGATATAAAATAAATGAGGCTTAGTCTCCTCTTACATATTGTTGTTGATACTTTCCCTTACTATAACTATTTAGGTGGATTGTTATTGTCGACCTTGACATTGTGCTCATGACGCATGCTATAGTTGGGGAGCCAATTTTCCTATGTGCGGAAGATCTTGAATAGGTTGAGTGATCAACAACAGAATCCTTTGATTCACCTGGTGATAATGTCTCCCTTGGAGGAGCTGCTAGAGATGGTGATAATGTCTGCAGGTGGTTGTAAGTTTGCCATTACTTGGGGAGTTAAATGGGAAGCAAACAATATGAAGATGTCGGTAGCAAGAATACTTTTGATTATTTGATAACTACAAAAGTTGCATTTGTATGGTTCATAAATAGCCATTTGAAAATGGGTTGGTCTCAAAAATTAAAATAGAATTTCAGTAGGATATGTGTTTCAAATGGAGGGGATGCTCCAAACGTAACACGATAAACCAAACTATACTAACATGAACTACTTCCTTTGTGTGCTTAAAAAAAATCAAGTTCGAGCATGTATTCATATTTGACTATGATATAATATATTGTTTTCTATTATTATGTCAATTAGAATGTTAATCAAATTTAGTAAGAAAACTTAAATACAACTATCTTCAAAATGTTAATAAACAATTATTATCTTTTATTTAAAGTTATTTTAAGTATAGGTATAGATGTATTTTACTCTAGTTTGATTTATTTTGTTTTACTTTAAAACTTTTTAAGAATAATTTTGATTTATCTAATTATTTACTCAAACATTAGTTACTTTAAAACTTTCTAAGAATAATTCTGATTTATTTAATTATTTCCATCAAAATCAAACTTTTCCATTCAAAGAGGGCAGATTTCTTCATATTGGGAGCAGATCATTGAAGGATAAAAGCAATTTTCTCTAATCAAAGTGGATTTCTCCATTAAAACCAGAGATTTCAAGAGATTTGTAGACTTCTTTTTCACCTCAAAACAGAGATTTTCATTAAAAGGCAGAGGGCTAGCATCAAAAACCAGGGTTTTTTGGGATTTTCAGACCTTTCGTCACAGAAATCAGACGACTTCTTCATTACAAAGCTCTGATTTCTGTGTAAATAGGTCATGTTTGACCAAGGACAGCCCTAATTTCGGAGCAAACAACTCAAATTTTCCCTCGTTAAGCTCTAATTTCCAAGTATACAACTCAAATAAGCCTTGGAGAAGCTCTAATTTCCAAGTAAGTAGCTCAGCTTTGACTGAGAAAAAGTCTGATTTCTGAGTGAGCAGCTTAGTCTTCACTTGATAAAGCTCTGATTTCTGAGCAAACAGGTCGTTTTCTCTGTAAGCAAGTCATTTTTGACCAAACTACAGTCTGATTTCTAAAGAAGCAGGTTAGTTTGACCAAGAGAAAATCAGTTTTGTTTAGGATTTCATCAAATCAGACCGAGGGCCTATCAAATTTAAGGCAGATTTCATCACAAAAGGTGGATTCTTTCATTTGAAGAGCAGAATTTCACATAAGGAAACCAGAAGTTTTCATTCAAAAGCAGGGAAAATATTAAAAAGGGATCAAACATCTTAAAAAAAATGCTAATGTTTTCTATCTTTCTTCACAAATATATCAAAAATTGTGTTGCATTTGAGGATCTTGTTCATCATGACTACTCGAGGTTTTCTTTATTTTGCAGGATGTGAAGACAAGGGCAAAGCTCCATGAAGAATGTGTTCATG
>VDFB02058476.1:0-10918 GCA_007258455.2 Sequoia sempervirens
CTTTCCAAGGATGTTGGAACCATGTAATATGACATAAGATTTACAAGGTAGATGAAACCTTAATCCTAATAATCACATCAATTTTTTTGATAAATAATATACTATGGATCAGACTAACATCTCAAATGATCAAGATAAAACAAGCATGAACAAGAAGAAAATCACAATATCCTATCAACTAGGATTATCTAGTTTTTTCAAAGCAGGATTTGTTGCAAAAGAGAAAATACCAAACATTGATGATTTTCATCTACACAAAGATTGGTTAGCATCTTTCTTGCAAAATAATATCTCATGTCCTAAAAAAATCTGTTAAAGAATGTGATATCAGGGAAGAGGATTAGGCCTACATAAACAAGGGATTTTATAGCTACTACACTTTCTCACAAATCCTAGATATCAAAGTCTTGTTTATTTATTGATAAAAAATTCTAATGATGTTAATAATATCTCCATAATATTGGGGACAACATCATCCAATGCAAGCATCAAAATTGGGGCCATGTGTAGTCCTTTCCATAAGGATGCTATCAACACTCCTTTCGTCCACACCATAAACCATCATTCCAAAATCCTTAAACCACCAATTGGAACCAACAAAACAAAATCCTTACAAAGTAAAAGATCAAAATTAAATTTCAATAGCCATTGAATCCAAATCAAAGTGGATAAATGAAAGTCAAAATGAATATTAAAGAAAATTGGATCAAGCAAAGAAAAGAATCAATATCCAATAGTCAATCAAAATTTTAGCCACATTAAAAATAAACCTTCCACATATAAAAAGTGTCCACCTCTTTCAAAATGGTCATTGATCCCACCATGCAAGGCATATAAAAGTGTTGGTTCCAAACACAATCCTAATTGAAAGTCTAAAATCTATCATCCATTGGATTCTAAGATTGGAAAATAAAAAATCCTACATCCAAAATGCCAAATAATTCATTATGTCTACCATCACCCATCACAATCCAACATCTCACTTGAAGCCCAAAAATTATGAATCACAAATTTGTTGCATCCTTCTAGCAACACTTTTTCATACGTATTCTCATGACACTCTACCACGATATGTATTTAGATAAGGCCAAGACTAGTATAAAAAAGGATCATAATAATATGCATGTGTTTTTGATAAGGTAACTTGCATTTACAGGGTGCAATACCCTTTACACAACAAGCCCCAGGGGGAAAACAGAGACATAGTCCATAGTTACATCAAAAGACCAATAAGAGTAGAAAAAAAAAGAAACATGAAGAATAGACTGACAACAGAGAAGAACCAACAACCCAAAACACAGACCCAAACATTACATAGTAATCCCATCCCACTTCTTAAAGAGAATATTTAGTACATCATCACCCACCCAATTAGGTCCCTCTCTTGCTTTTTCCTTCTCCACCTCTTCCTTGAGAATCTCTGAGAGAGTGGTAGCAGATCTGTGAATGATCTTAATGGTGAATTGGGTTAGCCGAGTGAACTTATGTTCCAATTTTTCCACCCGCGCCTGTAGCTTGTAGAAATCCTCTGTCATGTCATTTTCCTCTTAATAGTCTCTTCCTCACTAGCCATTGGGTCTGAAGATTGGGTGGTGGAGTCTGCATTGATCATTTTGTTGATATTGGAGAAGTGGTTGGGTCCTTCAACAAATTCCTTCTTTTCCTCAATGATGTCCTTATTGTACACCTCTTTGTCACTAGTCCGCCCCTCTTTGCCGCCAGTCTCCTCCGAGCTGTTGGATATCTCATCCACTGACACCTCCATCTTGTTTTTATCCAGCCTATGGGACCTCTTGAAATTTGTTTGCTCCATCCCCACATCCATAGTAGTTTCCACAACGATATCCCCTTTAGAATCACGGTCATCAATGCTCTTTCCCTCATTGTCTAAAGTCAACAACTCCACCTGGCACAGAGTCTCCTTCTTACCTTTAGTATTTTTCTATAGTTTGCTGTCCTTCTTGGTAGGGGAATTTTTTAATTCACATAACCCAATGGTCGCCTTAGAGTAGGAATTTTCCACTCCACCTTTCTTAATTTTTGTAGGGGGGTTTGGTCTAGGAGCATTTTTGGGCTAGATTTCCATAGGTGGGGTTTTCCTCTTGGGATTGATAGAAGTAGCATGAAGGGGTTTCCTAGGGGAGTGGTCGAGTAGTTCCAGCTCTTCAACACAGACAAAAAAAATGGGTTTGGGAGGACAAAGGGCCAAATGGAAATGGTAGAGCCGAAGAATTAAGCCTTGGTGTAAAGGTAGAAGAGGTGGCTTATCTGGGTTTTGGGTAGCAGCTTCAAGGGTTTTTTACCGAGCTTTCTAGGGAAGTTAGTAGGAAAAAAGGAAAAATTTAGAGCATTTTGTGCCTAAGGTGATTGAGTAACGGAAAATGATGAAATTAAAAGACCTTAAATCTTCCCTCAAGAGTAACATACGGTTTAGGAAGCACCTTCTTTTCAAAACCCGCTTGCTTCTTGACCAACTTATTATTCTCTCTAAAGAAGGCATTAAGGCTCTCCAAGTCTTGGACTTTGGTGTGCTTCTTAAGTTTCTTACCAATGTAGGAAAGACTCGTCACCTTGCCAATAACATCATTAACTTGAAACGAAATTCCTCCCACTGTAACTCTCCTATCATTCCAAGAGGCAACAAATTGAGTCAACAACTTCTCATCATGACCCATCAGACACTCCATAAGAGGCACTAAACCAACCTCAATGCATATATGCCAGAAAGGTTCATGCGAAATTCATCTTAAGAGTTGAGCTCAGTCCTAACTTTGTCGCCTCCCATCTCTTCACATTGAATCCAAAAGCTTCCCAAAACCAATAGAGTTTGCAAATTTTTGAAATGGCGATCAGTGAATTGACCCACCCCAATATCATCATTCCCAAACCAACAACGACCATACCTAATTAAGGAATCCAAAATATCACACAAGTTGACTATCATTTCCAAGAAATTGATTGTTGTAGGGCCATAATAAGACATTCTTAAGTACAACATACTTAAGCCAAAAGGCATGATAAATTTGATCATGATATTATAAGCTGAAGGTCTAGAGCTAACTTTGGTCTAGCACATACTCCAAGGAAAAATGGCCATGGGGTCATAATTAAATTTCCTTAAGTACAACACATCAAAGCTTAGAGCTATCATAAATGTGAGAGGATAATAATTAGCTAGCAAATTGAAGATAAACATTGCCAAATACACATTCCTAAAAACGTGAAAAATGTTATAGTACATTTGACAAGACTGTTTGAATGAGTTTTGGATAACCCTACCATACATAATCATAAATTCAAAACCCTGCCTGACACCCCATGAAAACCTCTCCATGTACTCATGCTTATTCCACATCATCCAAGACCCAAACGTATAGTGCCACATGTACCCACCCAAATTAGTATAGTTGGCCCCCCTTCATTAATAGTTACATTTTTCTGTTCAACAAGGATAAATTTGTGTATATTCATTGGGAGAGTCTCAAGTCTTCTCCAACATTTGGATAGACTCCACAAGGAGTGAAGGTTGGCCAGAGCATTTTCCACTTGATTTCCCTCACAAAAGATGTGAGAAAAATTCTTCCTTTCCAATTTATAAATCAAAAAATTTATGTCTTGAAGGATATCTTTAATACTCCATCCAAGAATACGACAATGGTTAATAGAGTCAATCACCATCTTGGAGTCACCTTCTATATGCATATTTTTTATACCCAAAGTGACAACAATCTCAATGCCCTTAAGTAGTACCTGTGCCTTTGTTGTCATAGAAGTTTGTAAACCAAGACCACTAGCATAACCGACTGCAAAGTTTCCCTTGTAGTCCTTGATAATGCCATCAATAGTAGCCATACCTGGGTTCCCCTTTGTCGCCTTGTCAAAATTAAGCTTGTACTACCCAATATCTATGGGTTTCCAAACCATATTACGATGAGCTAGAGATTTAGAGTTATCAAAGGAGTTGATCTCCAACTTTTTGTACCATGAGTTTTCCATCTTGATCTCCCGCTCTTTGGGGGCTTTGTTTGGGGGTTTCCAAGAGTAAAAGGAGACACTCTCTGAAATAAGTCTAAAACCAATTCCAAATACCTCCTTGGGACATTTCTCTATATCTTTGATGATCTAGTTGTTCCTCTCTTTCCATAAACACCAACAAATGATGGGAGGGGTTTGACACCAAATATCAATAGGGAGAGGATGTTGAAAGGGGCTAGACCATCCCTCAATAATTTTTTTTTAGTCCCCATTCATGGTCCAATGGATCCCCAATTTTCCAAAAGTCAAATCCAAAACCTCAACAACAAACAGATAGTGCAGTAATAGGTGGTCAACTGACTCCTCATTGTTCTTGCATAACATGCATCTATTTATTCAGGATTTGGAATACCCTTTTCTTTAAGTTATCCTATGTTAGAATCCTATTATGGAATGTCACCCACCAAAAGAAATTTATTTTTGGTGTCAAATGTCTATTCCAAACTTTTTTCCAAACTCTACTCTGAGCTCTCAAGTCTGACAACAAACCATAAGCCGACCTAACAAAGAGGTTTCCCTTGCGTTCCTTAACCCAAAAGAATTCATCCTCCATGTTTGATATAGGAATTCTAGAGAGGGAAAGGATATCCTATAAAGTACTAGCTAGCAGTATTCCAAGGCTTTCCACTTCCTAGAACCTTGAGGACCATACATGTAGTCACATACTTTTCTGCCAAAGAATTTCCTCGTAGGCTCCATCAAATTCTTGAAGTTAGATAGGGATAGTGGACAATCAAGCAACCAAGGGTCTTCCTAGAATCTAATATTGCTATCATTCCCAAGCTTCCATATTAGCCCAAAGTGCAATAGACTTTTCATTTTTCATATATTGTTCCAAGCCAAAGGGCCACTAGGGTGATCCAACGAGAGACACCTGATTAGGGGGCAACTATTTAGATAGCTAGCATTCATAATCCTACACCAATCCTTTTTTTTCCTTAACTGATCCCAACTAACCTTAGCAAGCAAGGATTTTTTGGTTGGTTGAACTTTCCTTATACCAAGTCCTCCAATAGATTTAGGAAGGCAAACCTTGTCTCAGCTAATCAGAGCCAGCTTCTTTTTTTCCTATTTTCTAGACCAAAGGAAGTTACTATGTATTTTTTCAAATTTCTCCGCTATGTATCTAAGGATTTTGAAAATATAGAGGAAATAAATTGGAGTCCCTTGAAGGACAACAACAAGGAGTTGTAGCTTACTCGCATGACTGAGGATTCAACCTTTCCACTCGACCAGTTTCCTGTGAATCCTCTTAAGGACATTATTCTAGAAGTTGGGGGAAACTTCCTTAATAGTAAGAGGGAGCCCCAAGTACATTGAAGGCAGGGAGGCACCAACACAACCCAGAACAACAATCACCTTATCCTGCAAAATAGGAGTGTTGCTAAAGAAATAAATCATACTCTTGTAATCTATGCACTGGCCAAAGCAAGCCATATAGTTGTTAAGTCACTTTTTCCATTTCCTTGCTTCCACAACAAAAGCCTTCCCAAACAATATTGTATCATCCACAAACTGTTGTATGATAGCAGGTTCCAAAGTAGTGGCAGGTTTGACACCTTTGATAGAACCCTCTGATAGCATTCTAGAAACATTTCTACTTAGCACATTTGTGACCATTATGAAGAAGTAGGGGGATAGAGGGTCCCCTTGTCTTAAGCCCCACCCAACATTAAATAATCCATGAAGGACCCCATTGGCCAAAAAAAAATATTTCACAGTAGTAACACACTCCATAATGAGATTAAGATACCTTTGACTGAATCCCATCTTAGCCAAAAATTTGGGGAGAAAGCTCTAAAGGAATTTGTCATAGGATTTTGAAATGTCAAGCTTAAAAGCCATACTAGCACTTTTGCAATGGTCCATAGAATGCAAGATTTTGTGAGTGGCAATGACAACATCCAAGATATGGCACCTCGGGACAAAGCCCTTTTGGCTTGGACTTATCATTTTTTCCAAGAGGTTTCAGGCGGTTCACTAGGATTTTGGAGAAAATCTTATAGATGGCATTACAAAGTCTGATAGGGTGAAAGTTGGCCATGTTCTGTAGGCACTTAGTTTTGGGGATAAGGGCAATGAAGGTGTGATTCAACTGTTTGAGTAGTTTTCCAAAATTGAAGAAATCCTTAGCTTCTAGAGCTAAGTCCTCACCAACTATATCCCAGAAAACCTGGAAAAAGGTCAGGGGTATCCATTAGGACCCAAAGCCTTGTAGGAAACCATATTGAATACTATGGCTCCATTAGGGTATCCTTAGGAGTGACAACACTCAGAATATTATCGTTGTCCTCCCTAGATAAAGAGACAGGAAGGGGGTCCAGCAACAAGTCATCCAAAGAAGAATTAGGAGCCGATAGAACTTGTTGGAAGTAGCTAGAGGCCAATAGACCAATCTAAGCAGGGGTAGTGACATCATCACCCAACTCATTTTTCAACATTTTTATTTGATTCCTTTTCCTATGCTTGAGGGATGAAACATGGAAGAAAGAGGTGTTTTGATTACCCTCCATAAGCCATTGGACTCTAGATTTTTGATTCCAAAATATCTCCTCTTTTTTCAAATTAATTTCCATTCCATGCGTTCATCTCTTTCCTACTGAGAAGTCTATAGACTAATATCATCCTCCATTCTATTTTTTGTCAACCTAATATTATCAACTAATGCCCTTTTCTAATGGAAGATATCACCAAAAACCCTATTGTTCCAACCCTTAACCATGTTATTAATATACTCGAGTTTATAGAACACCCTAAACATGGGGAGCCATGTACGAGGATGTTCCACCAAGCAACAATTTTATTCCTAAAATCCGAGTGGTAATTCTACATGATCTCAATTCGAAAAGGAAAGAGACCCACAACATAGTGTTCATTTGTGACCAACATCAGAGGGTTATGGTCCGAAACAGTCCGAGGTAAAGCCATCAGGTTGGAATTAAGTAAGGCCATCCAATTGGGAGAAAATAGGAATCTATGAAGTTGAACTTGGATGAGGCCATCCCCCAACCTCCTATTGGTCTAGGTAAAAGCCTTTCCACATAAGTCTATGTCCACCAACCTAGTATTACTTAAGAAATTAGCTAGGTTAGTCATGCTATCAGAATAGTTGATCAAACCCCCACTCTTCTCCGAAGGGTACAACAAAGAGTTGAAATCTCCAGCCACCACCCAACGCCCCACCATTATTCTTTATCTAATCAATGAGATCACGACAAAGGGATTTCCTAACATTCCTTAAATTGGGGGCATAAATGTTGATTAGGAACCAAATACCACTTGACTGAGAGAACTGGATACCCACACTATTCCTACTTTGGAAAATTTCAGATCCAGTTAACCTATTAGGGTTCCACATAATAGATAGCCCACCCGAAGCCCCATCCGCATCACTACATGAGAAATGGGCCTTCGACCAAATGTACTTGGTTATGAGTTTAAAATTTGGTTTTTTCATTTTAATTTGGGTATTTACTATAACAACACTCATTCTTTGACTTCTTATACTTCTTGCACCTTTAATACACTCCAGAGGGTCTACTCAACTCCTTACTCTACTATGGTAAACTCAAGAAACATGTTTTTCACTAAACCCTCAAAGACTCCTAGGGTTTTGATAGTTTTAAGGACAATGCACACAAGCATACCTGCAAAATTCACTCATATGATTGAATCAAGACTTCTCCATTGGTGGGAACCTAGGTAGAAACATAAGGAAGGGTTCCATGAAGTTTCATCAATTTTCAATGGTAAAAAAAAATATATGAATTGATTTCACCCACCGGTAACCCTAGTTCAACAATAGGGCTGCTAGTAGTAATTTTGCTATAACTTGCTAAAAACTTCATGAAATTTAATGAAACCAAAATAATTTGAACCTACAAACACACCACTATCATTCCATCCACTCTCATACATGCAAATGTTCTGTACAAGGTCGTACAAGGCCGTTTTCAAACTGTAATTGTAGAAAATTGACCAAAAATGGTGAAGAAACAAGGTTTTTCAACCAAAAACTCCTCTCTAGCTTCTTGGAGCATGAATTACCATTCATTCAAGGTGAATTAACATTAAAAAATAGTTTCCATTGAAATTACATGCTTTTTCTTCAAAAACTTAAATGTAACGTAATGTTTAATGCCTTAAATTTGTAAAATATGCACTTTCACAATTTAGGAATTGAATATAAACATGTAAAAAAACCATAGAATTGGTATTTCATGGTCTTCTAAGACCTTATTGGACTCCATCAACCTAGAACTATAGCTAAGGAACAAACCCCAACCTTTTACAAGCCAAAAAGCACTTAGAAAATTCAAATTTGCATTTTTGCAGGAAAATAAAAATTTGAATTTTTAGGCCTATTTACACAACTTAGACTATTGAAAATGATCCTAATGGATCCCCTAAGTCCTACCCTAACACAAATAAGACTCCTAACATAAAAATAAGAATACAAACAAATGATAGTGATGCTCTTGCATCATACTCCCAAGGGGAAAAAGAATGAAACTTAGGTTGCACCTGAGAGAAGGTCTACAACTATCCTCCCATGCTTGATAATGTCTAATTCTATCATCCATGTGGCGTCCTCATATGGAAGGTGCTTCCATTTAACCAAATACTGAAAATATTTCTTTCCCCTTGTCTTCTTGCTCTTTGGTGTCAAGAATGCACTCTAACTCTGCTGGTTTGGTGGGTGGTGGGTCCTTTATCCAATCAACATCTGATACCTTCTGTACATCTACTCCTTCATCAACAATAGAATCCCCTTTGTAAGGGTACAAATCAACAACATTAAAACTTGGTAATATGCCTACTCCACTAGACAATTCTATCTCATATGCATTGTTAGCAAACTTCTTAACAATCCTATAAGGACTTGCCTTCTTCATATTCAACTTGGTATACTCACCTTTGGTGAATATTTTCTTCTTGAGATGTGGTAAAACAAGATCTCCAACCTTGAAATTAACCTCCCTTCTTTTCAAATCTACCTTTTTCTTGTACTTCTCCACACTTGTTTGGAGCCATTGTTTCACTTGTTGATGTATCTCTTGCATGGAAATTGCAAATTGGTCACCC
Organism: Sequoia sempervirens; assembly: GCA_007258455.2. NCBI lineage: Eukaryota > Viridiplantae > Streptophyta > Pinopsida > Cupressales > Cupressaceae > Sequoia > Sequoia sempervirens. The sequence goes on from VDFB02058476.1 coordinate 9,121, forward strand.
TCTGCACCTTTCTTTTCCATACCATTGAGATACCTTAGTTCAAACACTCCTCTTGGATGCATGCCATAAACCACCTGAAATGGACTCTTTCCAATGCTCCTATTCACTAAGTCATTATAAGAAAACTCTACTTGGGGTAACACAAGATCCCACTATTTAGGATGATCCTTTGAAAGACATCTTAGTAGGTTACCTAAGCTCCTATTGACCACCTTAGTTTGGCCATCTATCCGAGGGTGGTAGGTTGAGCTAAAACTATTATTTGTACCAATCTTCCTCCACAATGTTCTCCAAAAGTTCCCTATAAACTTACTATCTCTATCAAAGACTATGCTCAATGACAATCCTTGAAGTCTAACTACTTCCTTGAAGAAGAAACCTACAATATATGAAGCATCACTTGTAATTTTGCTAGGGATAAAGTGGGCCATCTTGGAAAACTTGTCAACAACTACATAAACTAAATCAAAACCCCTTTGAGTCTTTGGCAACCCCATAAGAAGTCCATACTGATGGATTCCTGAGGCCTATTGGGAATGGGTAAAGGTTGGTACAATCCTTCATTAGTGTTGCTCCCTTTTGCTTTTTGACATATGGTACACCTCTCCACAAATCTTCTTACATCCCTGGCCAAAAGTAATTCCGTCTTAGTTGTTCTAGTGCCTTGTCAAGGCCAAAATGACTTGCCATACTCCCACAATGCTTCTCCTTGATGATATTTTCCCTCATTGAAAATTTTGGCACAAAAAATTGTGCTCCCTTAAGCAATAAACCATCTTGTATAAGATAATCTAGCCACTTCTCTTTGTTATTGCTAATAGACTGCTTGCAAACTTCATAAAATTCTTTGAAATCCTCATCATCCTCATACATCTCCTTGAGTGCTTCAATCCCAACACTTCTTAACTGAATTTATTGCACCATTATTTCCCTTCAACTTAAACCATCAACCACCTTGTTAGCCTTGTTGGCTCTCCAAAGTACGGGGTTTGAACCGAGGTTACCCGGGCTCTCCCACATTTTATTCGAGGGGGTAACAGACAAGGCCAAAAGAATTGAACCTTCTACTCTTCAAGTGTTGCTAGACCTAGGCGGGTGTACCTATTTGAATAAAGCAGACTTGACTTTTGTTTATTTCCTAAAGTAATTTACCCACACTGGCAAATGGGAGTGGATAAATGAGTTTTATTCTAGTGCAAATTGTATAAGCAATATCAAGGCTAAAATCTAATGTTTTCATATGAAAAAATGAATGAAACTAAACAATGAAATGTAGGTAGAGACTAGTGCCTTATTGGGTGCACAGAGTCAAATGAAAATATGAAGTGAATAACTTCTTTATGGAAAATACTCAAATTTTTTGGCATATAGGTTTAAGTTTATAACTTGTATAAACATGCAGGAATGTGATTACCAAGTTCTTCTTAGTGATCCAAATGAGATTTTGTAATTACTATGATTGATTAAAAGGATTTAATCTTTCCTTGAAAGAACCAATTAATCAAACCATATAGATACAACAACTGTGCACCGATAAACTAAAAAATATCCTTGATATGTAAGTTTAAATAATTAGAAAACATCAACCTTGGAGACAACTTTAGCAATACTTTCAATTAACACAACAAACAATTGAAACAAGACAAAATTCCACCAAATCAACTGACTTCCATTGATATCTCCATAATTTTATACATGCAACATAGTCTCAAAAAAAATGTAAGACATTGTTTTCTACTGTATATTATATTCCCTCACTGCCCTCTCTCATTGACTGTTAAAAATGGGTATTTATATA
>VDFB02058477.1:0-14219 GCA_007258455.2 Sequoia sempervirens
ATAGTTATGTTTTAATTTGTTGTATTTGCTAAGTTTTAGCAACAATGTTGACAAAACAAATAAATAATAGTTACATAAAAAACAAGTTTTTCTCTAATAATAAATAGTTGACATTTATAATTGTATTCTAGATTACATCAACATGTAATATATTTAGACTTGTTCTTTAAACATTTCTTCATGCTTGATCATGGTTTTCCTGATTTATTCCATTTTATCCTCTAGAAGATTCTATAGAAAATGTCTCTGTCCAAAAGCATGCACAACTTTGCTACAGCTGTTGTTGATGTTGGTGTGAGAGGAGGCGAGGTAGTTTAAAGATACATCTTTAAAAATCATTTTGTTGCCCTTGCTTATGATGGAACATCTTGAACATGAACAGTTCTAGTAATCTGCATATATAAACTAGAATAATTTAGTGACTCCATTATTCAAAAAAAAAAAACACACAACACAAGAAAATTAAATGGTTGTTTGTGAAATCCAAAAAAATACATTTTTTGTCTTTTAGAAGCTTAATAGACCTTGTTTTATCTAATGGAAGGTAGAGGAATCCATGGTACAAGAAAATTGTTTTTGAAATAGTTTTCCACTTTGTTGGGAAAAGATTTAAACAAATGGATGACCGATGGATATATGAAATGTTGTCATTATATGCAAAAACAAGGTCATAGATATCCAAGTCATAGTTGCCAGGACATTCCATTTTAGTAACATGGATAATTGCCAGGATACTCCATTAGAGGAACATGGACTGCATAGACATTGCCATACATCTGTACCCACAATTCCTGGTGACTACATTTGTACATAATATACTATATAGCCATCTCTTTACAAATATACTTGAATACCTTAATTGATTGGCACCCTAGTCCCTATACCTTTAGGTATCTATGATTAACGTTCTAAATAAGCTTCCAACAGTTACCATGGAATTTGGATGATGATAGATCAAAAAAGTACACTGCCTATGGTTTCTGGATAGATACGACGTGTTAGACTTCCCAATACCTAATATTTTACTAGTCTTATTTCTGAGTTCCTATCGAGAAATTCCTAAAAACAAAGGAAGACCGTCTTCCAACAGTGTAAAGAAAACTGAATCTAGCAATGTGAAATTAAAACTGAATCTAGCAATTTGAAATTTGACCTTGCTTCTTCAGAGAAAAACCAAAACAAGATTTTAAAACAACATTTGCAGTTATAGAATATAAATTTAAAATATATCTCAAGCTAATGAATTTAATTAAATTTGAATCCTACTAATGATTGTTGAATTTTTAAAATGGTTAGACTTACTTGAACATGGGAAACACAAGAGAGATGCACAACTTTAGTTGTAAGGCAAAGACCATGCAGAGACCATATATGAACTAATCTATTACACACAACCACTTATGATTCAAACCCATATCCCTCCACTGCTTTGATAGATGATGGCTTGGACTTAGAATTGATCAGTTAGTTTACAATAGGCCGAGTGAAATATCTGAGTATTGTGTACAATGAGAGTAACAATTAGTAAGGAGAAGTTAAGGTATAAAAAAGAGACATAAAAGCAATATACAGATTAGAAAGGAGAACTCATTAGTAACATTTTAGAGAAAAGTTAAAAAGAAATTATCAAGATATGAAAATAGAGACATAAAATAACCACCATGGAATTTGCAAAGTTCCATATTCACAAGCTATGAAGAACAACGAACAAAATTGGTTACCAAGCTTACTGCATGCTCCCATAAGCAACAGGTGAGATTTAAATTCTATAAACACAAACTGTGTTTGAAACTACTTGAATTTTGAGTTATTGGAGGCTAATGAATACCTACAATGTACAATAATACTTTTTTGCACTCCTGAAAACACAAATAAAATTAGGGAGAGTATTAGGACACAGATTATTACTACTACATTCACAAATAATGGAGCAGCCAAAGCAAAAACAACATTGTTAGCATTCCTTGGGCACCAATAGGACTGACGGTAAATAAAGTATAACACAACATTCTACTTGAGTTGATTTTATATCCTCGGAGCTTATAACAACCATACATGCTTTATGCCTAAATACTTGATGGATTGAATGAAACCATGAGATAGTTTTTATTTTTTTCAAATAACATGCCCTTCAAATGTAGAGGGTTCCACATGGTGGCAATTCCCTGTGAAGCACATTTAGCAAGGGAAACACATAGTTTCATAAAAGGCCAAATTTTAGAAGCTATGAGGGTGGAATTAGATTCAGACATTTTGATTCTTGTATCAACACAATATCAACTTTTTGTTCTAATATACAAACTTTTGTTTATATGTTTGTGTGGGATATTTTGGCCTCTGATATTTCAAGACATAATCATATTTATAGAGATGAACAAGTTTCTGTTGAAATGGAAAAAGTTATAAAATTGGGAACCATTTGTACACATGCAAATTAAAAAATGAGACCTGATATGGAGGATGCAATTAAAATTTTGACAGACATAAAATTAAGAATTAAGAAGTTCAATATACCAATTTATGTCCTACCCAAAAAAGAATTTCAATATTATGAAATTCAAAATGATTCCTCTATATCATTGTAACATGTAAATTATAAACTTATTTTGTACAGTTTAATAAAATTTAAATTACATTTACTATTTATTTTGTTGATTGAAATTTGAATAATTAGCTATTTTTGTTGGGCTGCACATTTTAATTATTTACATCATTTACCAAAAACAATTGATCTCCAAGGAAACTACAAAGATCGAACTCTAAAACATTGATATCTAGATTTAATTAATCGGTTTTCGTAGAAACTTTGGTGGAAGGTTTATTCAGGTGATTGTTTGTCTAGTTTGATCAGATCAACTTTGCCACCTGTCCATTTATAACAAGACAGATGTGGAAGGAAGATTTTGTTTTATCAAAATCACTTTTTATAATAGAAATTGTGTTGTAATTTGACTAACTCTATACTGAGCAACGTATGGTCATGGTCCTATAATCTAAATTAACAAATATAGAGTGAATTCAACCAAGAGATAAGTTGTATCAGAACCCACATTATACAGAAAGGGCACTGAGAGCGAGTGATATAGTACATATAAGAATGAAGCCAATCAATTTGTTTTCTACATAACAACCCACATTATTATCACCTAGGTATTGTGGCCCTTCAACAATAGTGGAGAACAAAGATAATATTGTCTACAAATTATAACCTGCATGATAAAGAAAATATACATTGTAAAGTTATTGAACAAATTTAAATTGAGTGAAAATTTGAAATGCATGTGATGAAATACAAAAGGGATAGGGAAGGCCATAAAGAGGGGGGAAACTTAAATGAAGCCTGAAAATGCATATGTAGCATATTTACAGGAATCATAATAAACCATGAATGGGTATAATTATACCCAAGTCACTCTCCCTTTTAAACAATGCTCATCATTTCAATGCTTTCTCCTATGCAATGGATTGTCAAAGTAAAGTTGCAGCTCAACATGTAATAGAATGACTTGCATTCTCACCTCCTTTTGGTCCTTTAGAAGATTTTGACATCTAAGTGGAAATTCCTCACCTTTGAGAGGGAAGATGACAACGACAATTCCAATTAGATGTAAAATAAAACAATTAAAATAGATATTTAATCTTAAGATTTATGTTTCTTATCATTTGTGCACCTTTTATCCATTTAATAACAGGATTGGACCCTGGTTGAGTGGTTGAGACAGAGAATGGTTATGCAAACAATGCTACACACATGATAATATATGTCCTAAACACAGAGATGTTGAATTCAATAGTTTAACCCCCTCCCCCTCCCCCACCACCAAAAAAAATCCAAGGACTCAGAGCTCCCTGGCAATATAATAACCAAAAAAAAATTGTGATGTCAAAAAATAGATAAAACAAATGAATTGATCACATTGTGGTTTGGAAACTGAGATGAGATGTCATGCTAAATGTTCAAGATGTTTCCTCTACATTCTAATAGCCATTTTCGTGCCTCCTCTATGAGTTGCTATGCAATACGAGGTTGAAGTAAGAATTTTTATGCTTTGCTTTGCTTTGATTCTACATTAACATCATCTGGATTAAGTTACTGAATTCCATAAAATTCATATTGAAAAATGTGTTGTGGGACTCTTTTGCAGAGCAAGGAATTCTGGATATGCTTACTTCTGATAGTAATGGGAGATGTACCAGGAATCATATATTCCATATACATTACTGCCAACAAGAAAGATAATTCTAGTTCCCACAGGGGTGATTGTTGTTAATTCTATGCGTGGGGGTGGCCAAGTGAGAGACAACATCTGATATCTCATTGAATTGGGTGATCCATTTTCTTTTGATAATTACTACTACTTAGATTTGATGTAAAGTTTATATTTTTTAATGGATACAATTGAATAACAGAGGTATTGGTATCTCTGCACTTGAACAGTTAATGACAACATGGCAACATTTTTTCAAAACTGACTTCATTTGATTTGCAATATAGAATGGCTCATTGAATGCCAACATTTCTCAAATTTCAGAATGTCAAACATTTTTACTTGTCTAAAATGGCAAGATATGGAAAATGTTAATACATGTTAATGGTGAATGTTTTATCAATTAATGATTGTAGCTTAAAATCTTGTCTAAGTTTTGAGGGGAATGTAGTCTGAAAGAAGAAATAATTAGAATATGTCCCTTGTGACCAAGAAATAATCAGCAGACAATATTTGCATATGTAGACATAAGTTACTACGCTAGGAAGGGTTTCAAAACATAGATAGATGTTGCTGCGCTATCTCACCAAATGGTTTATTTGGCTCTGTCATTGGATTGTGACTTTGGACGCAAGAGAAGGCATGATAGACGAGAACCTTTGCTACATTTATTCAGTTTTTAGACATGTAATCAAAAGCGAATGTTTGTATATGTAGATAGATGTTGCTGCACTGTGAAGGGTTTCAAAACATATGAGGGCGTAGATAGATGTTGCTGCGCTATTTCACCAAATGTAACGACATAATTTATAGCCAGTTTTTGTTGCATCAGTCCTGTGTTAACGTGTGAGTGATTTGAGGGTACGAGTCATGAGCAGTATAATCCTTGTTTTAGTGTGTTTCTTTCACTGGCGTTTCATGTTTTGCATTTCCTTCACATACAAATGTTTTGATACTATAATTTTTAAAAGCTTCTCTACATGGCATTTTCATCTTTGTTTGGGAATGATACATCTTCAAACCTTCATACATAACTTTCTTCAACTGCTTTAAGGCAAACTTTGTGAAATTGTGGGAAATCGTAGTTGTGGTGATTTGTATAAGCGATCAGGTTTCTTAGCTGTAGGGTGTTAGGATTCAAGGGATTTTGTGGTAAGATCTAAGGTGAATAGAAAAATCCCAAGGTCTCGTAGAAAGAGCATGTCTTCCATCAAAAAGAAATGATTTCACCATGCACAAAAGGCCTATGTTCAAATCATAATCTACGAAAAGCCCTTTAGTATATTAATATACTAAATTTGCACCCAAAAGAATTCACGGAAAAAGGGGAAAACAAAAAAAATCAAGGGCTCGAATTTGACAAAAGTAATGAAAAAACAACATTTGCGAAGTAAAAAGAAAACAAATGAGAAACAAAAGCATGAGCATCACCTCATCCTCTGCATTGCTATGGTGCTTGTACATGACCCTCGAAAAGTGGTAGCGGTCGAGCAGGGTTCGAATGTCTCTCCTCAATAGCAAGCATCTCCCTGTGAAGCCTCTCGAGCTCGCAGCAAAGGGCTTTGTGAAAGAAAAGAAACCCCAAAATGGGCTCAATTACCGGCGCCAATAGCGCCAATAGCTATTGTGCGTGTTGCGGATGAAGGCCCGTTAATGCCGGTGCTAGCTATGTGTGCTGCAGATGAAGGCCTGTTAATGCCGACGCCAGCTGTGCATGCTGCAGATGAAGGCTCGTTAATGGGGTCGCCATTTTTTCCATTCCATTTGCCACTATAATCGTGATCCAGATATTGGAACCGAGAAAATCGCCCATATCGCTCAAAACTTTTGAGCCAATTACATTTCACATAATTATTTTTGAATATTTGTTTTGTTAAATATTTTGCATATTGACTTTAATTATATAGAAATATATAGAAATATTTGTCAAATAAAAAATAAAATTGAATTCTCATTTGTTGAAATCAAAGCTATTAATAACTTGTTAAGCAACAGGGGTGGCTATAGTTCCACAGGGAACTAATGAATTACCTAATTCACAACAATTTGCTAATCCCGATAATACACAAGGTGTTAAATGCGTGCAAAAGGTCTCATCCCAAGGTGGGGACAACAAACACTTTTCCGACAAATCCGTGGTATGATGAAGAATGTAAGGCAGCCAAGGGATCGCTAAAGAAGAGAGGTATGGACAAAGATTATAAGAAAAAATATGAAAAATTAGTGCAGTCCAAAAAACAGAGTATGTAAACAAAAGAAGGAAGGAACTAATCACTCTTGGGAAACATAATCCTAAAGGCTTTTGGAGGGAACTGCAACAAAAGAAAAAGGTGGAAAACAATATTACGGATGTCCAATGGTTAGAGTATGCTAGACTTCTTTACGAGCGGGCCCACGAGAAAGACTACCCTCCTGTTATTAACACATCAATGGAACTATTCAATGTGGATGATATTAAACAAGGAATAAAAAACTTAGCAAGCGGCAAAGCACAAGACATAGATGGGCTACAGTCTGAATTTTTAAAATCGGGGATTGAAACTCTTGCTCCTCACATAAAAAGAATTTTCAACAATGTCAATCGGGAAGGTTTTCCTATGGAGTGGACTACCAATGTGGTCATCCCTTTATTTAAAAGTGGTGATATCAATAACCCATCTAACTACTGCACAATTATGGTCAACTCTATCTTTGGAAAACTATTTGGGAGCATGATTGAACATAGGATCAGCAAATGGGCAGAAAATGAGGGCAAAAGAGAAAAGGGACAGGCATGTTTTAGGTCCAAGCACTCTACCATCGATCACTACATCACCCTTAGACACTTGATTGAGAAAATTTGGGATACTCAGGGTGAGGAAGCTTATTGTTGCTTTGTAGACTTTAAGAAGGCTTTTGACACGGTGCCTAGGGACAAATTATGGTATAGGATGGAAGAATTAGGCATTCCAAATGCATATAGAGCAGTTGTTCATAGGTTGTATGAGAAGGTTAGTGCTAAAATCAGAACAAGTGAAGGTATGTCAGAATGTTTTGGCAGCGACATTGGAGTTAAGCAGGGCTGCCCTTTATCTCCCACGCTTTTTGGGCTATACATTGATAAGTTGGAAGCTTGGTTAAGCAAGGATGGTGGGGATGGTATCCAATTGGCAGGTTATGTAGTGAAATTACTTCTATATGCTGACGATCTTATCTTAATTTCAAAAACAGCTAATGGGTTAAGAGAACATTTAAAAGCCCTAGAACACTTTTGTCAGGAAGTTGGGATGCAAGTGAACACCTCCAAAACCAAAATCATGATTTACTCATTGAATAGAAAAGTTAAACAACATACCTTTCTTTTTGAAGGCAGCCCACTTGATATAGTGAAAGAATACAAATATCTTGGGATTGACTTCCATTATAAGCTTAGTTGGGAAACTTGCAGAACGAAAATGATACAGGGAGGTTGGAAAACTTATTACCTACTTCAAAATAGGTGTAGAAAAGTTGAACTTTGGGATTGGAAAACCAAGAAAATCCTTTTTGGTTTATTTGTCACACCGGTTGTGCTTTATGGGTGCGAAGTGTGGGGAAGCAACACATCAAAGTGCAGTTGGAGACAAATAGAAAGAATCTAGAAACACCTAATAACAAGCAATCTCAAAGTTAAAGCCACTGTTCCTTATGAAGTTCTTTTAGCTGAAGCGGGGGATTTTCCTTTGGAAGCTTCAGCGATAACCCGGTTGTTAAGTTATCTAAAAAAGGTCGAAAACATGGATAACCATCGGTGGCCCAAAACGGTTATGGAGGATATTCTAGTTCGAAGAAAGAAAACTTGGATGAAACAGAATATCAAGTGGTTGAACAAGTGGGACATCGAATTACTTGAATGTCCTGGCACCAATAGTGAAATAAAGATCTATGTGAAGGAAAAATTTAGGACTGCCATGTGGTCAAATCAGATCGAGCGAAAAAAAGCATATTACATCAAAGAGTTTAACCCAACTAAGGAACATGGTGAAAAACCCTATTTAGGTGCAACTATTAAAGGGAAAGCGAGGTTGTTAATTGCTCAATTGAGGATGGGGTCCCACCATCTTAGATGTGAGATTGGTAGGTGGAAGACACCTAAGGAAACTTGGGAAGAAAGAACGTGCTTATTTTGTAATAAGGGGGTGGTAGAGACAGAGTGGCACTTCGTCATGGAATGCACAGCGTATGAAAATATCTGTAATCAATACTAACATATTTCAGATGTGAACAATATGCGGCAGTTATTTGAAGAGGATAAGATGAATCAGACGGCCAGTCTCCTAGTCAAAATTAATAGCAGGAGTTTTGACCTAGAGAAGAGTTTGGAGACAAACTAGGTTTTTGGTCTCGGTCCCATAGACTGTTTAGTCTCGTGGACGTCATTAAAATCTTTCATTCATTCATTCATAATTAACATTTTAGAAAGTACAATTCATCTGTGTATAGAAAATACACTACTTTTATTTTTATTTTTTATATAAAATAATACTTAAAGTAAATATATCATAGGTTAGCATAAGTATTTGATACTTGTGTTTTCTTCTTCTTTGTTTTTTATTTATAAATATTTATACTTATATAAAAAAATTTCTCATTTATAAATATTTACCCCACTTTTTATATTTTATGCATTTGTTTTATTTATCACTTCTATTTTATTTTTCAATAGATTTAGATTTCTTTATGCATAACTCTCAAAATTGTATGCATTTTCTTTACTTTTAAACCACATTATATTTATATTCTTGGTTTTTTCATTTCTATTTGATTTTAATTATTGTTTTACCTCCCTCTTCCTTTGCATGCCTTTTTATTTTTCTCTTTCTTTAGTTACCTCCTTTTGCTAAATTTTCTCTCTTATCTTATTTACCCCCTCTTACTTGATCTATAGTTTTTTAATCTCCTTTTCTCGATGTTGGATTATTTTATTAATTTCTTATTTCTCCCTCTCCCTCATCTTCTACTCCTTTTCAAGGCCTTATTTGCAATCCAATTCTACTCTTTCCTCTTCCTAATGATGGATCATTGAGTATGTTCTGAAACGTCGAAAAAGTATAAACAGTTAAATCCAAAAGCTTGCTCTACAGCTAAAAACAATTGATTAGAGTAAATTGAAAAATCCAAACTTCGATTCACTTTCCAAAAAAAATGCCTCAAACTCACAGTGAGGAGGTCCAAGACTAAGTAATGTTGGGAATAGGATGCCATTTAATTGTAATCCTAAACATATTTCATGTATCTCTTAAGTCCTTGGAAAGTGTTCCCCAACACTGGGATTAGAAAGGGATTAAATTTGAATGAAATGAACATGTAAATTGACATTTGTAATTATTCCTAAATGATAGGAGCATGTGGGGGCATCCAAGAAGATCTCCTACAAAATAGGAGCACATGGGGTGCCCACATGGAAGGTGGAACCCACCTTGCTTAAGTTAATTGTTTGAAGGATTGATAACACTTAAGTAATGCATGTTTAGATCCTACATGTTAGGGATTGATATTTACATGAGTGGAGTTAGGTTGATTCGATTATGGTTGGAGTTATTTTCAGGCATGTAGTTAGTTTCAGTTGAATTCTAGTTGACTTCAGTTGACTTGAGTTGCATGAATAATGACTTGAGTTGTATGACAGATAATAGGTGGATACATTCAGTTAGGTGGGGATGATCAATCATGCATATTGTTTGCATGAATTGTGAGAGAATATGTTCAGTTAACTAAGATTGACTTGGACCCACCTTGGGCGCCCAAGTTGGCATATTTTAGTTAACATATTTTGCATGAGAAGATACTTACAAGGCTTAGTTAAGTGGGACCATTCTTGGGCACCAACTTTGAGGAGAAGCTTGGAAGATATTTTCTTGACCAAAGATCAGTTAAGTGTTCAGTTTAGGGTGCCTAAATTGAGGATACTTTGGTTTTGACTTCATGTTACAATGTGGAACTCTACTTGCCCAACCTATGCATAGATATTTGTGAGGAGCTTTGTGCTCTTCTATTTGATAACTATGAGAACATGCTCATTAATTGTCTATTATTGCAACAATTGCATGAGTTTATTACAAGTTAACGGGTTGAGCTTGTGCATGTGAGGAGTTTGAAGCATGGCATGGAATGCTTGTGGATTCATGCTTAGTTGGAAAGAAGCATAGATAACTTGTGTTGTAGAAGTTAATATGAGGGGTTTTATTGTAGGTTGTGAGAGTTGTTGAAGGAAGGGAAGCATATCAATCAAGGAGTTGATAAAAGTATTATTGTAATTTTGTTCTAAGGTTAAATGGCCACAAGCACTAATGGTCTGGTGGAGTTTTTCCGAAGGGTTTCTCCACGTATATGATGTGTCACTTCTATCTTCTTATCTCATTCTTCTAAAATCTTTTGTCTCTTTCTACAATTGGTAAAGTTGATCTAAATAGATTAATCATACATAAAGAATTGTAACAAAGAACACTTAATTAAATCTACAGTCTCTAGGTTTACAAGTTTTAAAGCTACAATTTCACCTTCATTTTCAAATTTTGGTATTAGAGCTAACAGTTGGGTGAAGTTTGAGACACTCTTCTCTTAATGGTTAGAGAAGGTTTTATTTATGGTGGAGACTTTTACTATTGTGTTATTACAAATTTGTAAAAAAAGTATGTTACAATGAGTTCCACTTCTTGTCTAGATATTGAAAGATTCAATGGATCTAGTTAGGAGATGGTTATCATGATGCCATGGATAGCTTGGTTACATGTTTCAGTGGAAGATTTTGACAGTGATGGTTTGATATTTATCTTATTGCCATGTATAGCTTGGTATCACAATTCAGTGGGAGCTTTGGTAGGATATGGTTATCTTCATGTGATTTGAAGAGGTTTTAACATCTTGTTTCATGGAGGACCCTTAGAGTCTTTAGTAAAGGTGTTATTTTTCTTCCTTTGGAGAGGGTGTAGTTCTTTTTGGTTTTAGTGTCAAGTTGCTTGGAGCTTCCTTGATTATGTAGGTTGTATTGAAGTTGGCATGGATTGATTGGTGGGTGCTCATGGATCTTGGAGAGACTTAGGTTAGGTCAGGATATTCTTATGTTAGAATATGTGTTGGAATGGTTACTTGTTATAAAGTTTTTTCAATAGTTAAGACAGAACCCTACACACGAAATGGATGTGATTCCATCATAGACCTGATGAGAAGGTTGTCTTTATTGAAAGCCTATATTGTTTGGTGTTGTATGCACAAGACAATCTTGTATCCCACTCTTGGTATACTCGGCAGGTAAATGATCTAAGAGGTGTTGCCCGCCTGATTATTAGATGCATTATTTGTATGTATCTTGTCTTCTCTTATGCATTATTCTTGAAAATTGAGTTTTGAGGGATTGTTGAGAAGTAGACGCATGATTTTATGTATTTCTATTGTTCTCCTTACAATCTTGAACTTGAGTTAGTTCTGAGGATTTGGGTAGGAGAGGTACGAAAGATAGTTAGTGGCTTTGGGCATATTCCCTTTTGTTATTGGGAATGTTTTGCTAAGTTTGATCTACTTTCTATGAGAGGTTTACATCTAAGTTACATCATGTTTATTATAAGTTGAATGGTTATATGTTGATATCCTTTCAGGTTTGGGAGTGTTAGAAGATCTTAGCACACCTGAGTTTGGCACATATTGAGTATGGTATAAGAACATGGTTTGATTCTGGGAGTTCTCTCCTTGTGGGAATATTTCCTTCTTCTTGAAGGTTCTTATGTTATAGAGATCTATTTGCATATCATTGTATGCTTCTTTGACACTATGATAGAGGAGTTAACCACATCATCTATGTGAAGCACTATAGGAGGATTTATTGTGATATTGTTTTCATATCTGACATTACCTATCCAGTGGGAGTTCCAAAAGGTATATGTGTTTTGTATGAGAGTGAAACCTCTCTTGGACTAGTTACACTTTACTATACAATGAGTTACTTTAGAGTTTTTTTTATCACATGTCTCTGTGTGTTATTACCTTGAAGTATTATTTTGCATGATGGTGGATATACAGGTATTTGTTTGTAGATTTGGTTTGTTATGTTGATAGCATGAAGTTCAACCTATGATAGTTTGGTTATAGAGACTTGGGAAAGGTATTGATTAACAAAGTTGACATTTTGATCAATGTTGCAGATAAGTTCTCTTTGTGCAGGAAGGCCATTGGCCTTGACTCCTGTACTTGATTTATAATAATGATTCCTCGTTTAGAATAATTGCAATGCATAATACATTTCAAGTGGGAAAATTTTGGGAATAGGATGCCTTTGAATTGCAATCCTAAACATATTTCATGTATCTCTTAAGTCCTTGGAAAGTGTTCCCCAACACTGGGATTAGAAAGGGATTAAATTTGAATGAAATGAACATGTAAATTGACATTTGTAATTATTCCTAAATGATAGGAGCATGTGGGGGCATCCAAGAAGATCTCCTACAAAATAGGAGCACATGGGGTGCCCACATGGAAGGTGGAACCCACCTTGCTTAAGTTAATTGTTTGAAGGATTGATAACACTTAAGTAATGCATGTTTAGATCCTACATGTTAGGGATTGATATTTACATGAGTGGAGTTCAGTTCAGTTTAGTTATGGTTCAGTTATTTTTAGCTACATGTAGTTAGTTTGAGTTGAATGCTAGTTGACTTCAGTTGACTTGAGTTGCATGACTAATGATTTCAGTTGCATGACAGATAACAGGTGGATACTTACAGTTAAGTGGGGGTGATCAATCATGCATAATGTTTGCATGAATTGATGGAGAGATATGTTTCAGTTAACTAAGATTGACTTGGACCCACCTTGGGCGCCCAAGTTGGCATCTTTGAGTTAACTCCATTTGTATGAGAAGATATTTACAAGGCTCAATTAAGTGGGACCATTCTTGGGTGCCAACTTTGAGGTGATGCTTGCAAGATATTCTCTTGACCAACGATTAGTTATATGTTCAGTTTGGGGTACCTAAATTGAGGAGACTATGCTTTCGACTTCATCTTACAATGTGGAACTCTACTTGCTCAATCTAGGCATAGATTTTTGAGAGGAGCTTTATGCTCTTCTATTTGATAACTTATGAGTTTACATGCTCATTAATTGTATATTTATTGTAGCAATTGCATCAAAGTTTATTGCAGGTTAGCAAGTTGAGCTTGTGCATGTGTGAGGATTTGAAGCATGGCATGGGATGTGTGGACTCATGCTTAGTCACATGGAATGCATGGATAGCTTATGTTGCAAAATGTGTATGAGAGTTTATTGTAGGTTGTGAAAAAAGATTGTTGAAAGCAAGGAAGCATATCAATCAAGGATTGATACAGTATTATTGTAATCTTGTTCTAAGGTTAAATAATACAAACACTATTGATTCTGGTGGAGTTCTTTCCCAAAAGGGTTTCTCCACGTATATGTTGTGTCACTTCTATCTTCTTATCTCATTCTTCTACAATCTTTTGTCTCTTTCTACAATTGGTAAAATTAATCTAAATAGATTAATCATACACAAATAATTGTGACAAAGAACACTTAATTAAATCTACAGTATAATAGTTTTACAAGTTTAAAGCTACAATTTCACCTTCATTTTCAACAAGTATTGTCTGTCAAAGTACTTTAAATAGCTTTGATTCATGGACCTCCAAACCCTACCCTTGTCAAATGTTCTTTTAGTTGTCCAAAGCATCATTTTCCTTACACAAATAGTCAACAAATCGACCAATGTGTTTATCCAATTAAATTAAATTGATGGTATTTACGCTCTAATTTCATGCCCTATCGTTGATAAGAAAATGTTCAATTTTCTAGCCTAGTCGTTTTAGCTATCCTTAATAATGTTGAACAACGCCTCTTGACAACCCTTTCACCAAATGAACCATCACTTGGCTTCTTGTTGTTTTCAAAGAAATAATTTGATATCAAAACCCATGAATTCAAACATCCAAACTAAAATAACTAACTTTTTTGAACAATTAAACCCCTATGTTGAAGCTCAAT
>VDFB02058477.1:14319-50940 GCA_007258455.2 Sequoia sempervirens
CAAAGGAAAGAGTGTTCCTTAACATCATTAGAAGCATAGACATTAATAATCCCAAAGGAATGATTATCAATGTTGAGTAAAATCCAAACGAGCTGATGAGTGGGATCAGACCCGTGGTCAACCACACAAGAGTGCCACCGTGGGGACAAAAGGTTGACAACTCCGCCATGCCCAGCATCATGATCAGTACAAAACATTTTACTGGCTGGCCAAATAGAGCGACAAGCCAAAGCAAGAAAAAAACCAAAAACTTTAACTTCTTAGAGACAAAGCACTTCAATACCAGAATACTTACTCAAGGTATCCCTTACAGAATACTTTCTGGAGAGGTCTGTCAGACTTCGAACATTCCATGAGAGGAAATTTATGAATGAAACTCCTCCATATTATCGAAGTTTAGTTCCTCTTTATTTAGAGAAGAGAAACGATTCTATAAAAATTCTGGCGGAATTGACCCAATCTGGATAAAAGGAGAGGAAAATCTCCACTTTTCTTGAACATATTCCCCTTCTTCCCTAGGTGGAGAAGGGTTACGAGACCGCCTTTGAGCTCCCGACATGGGAGGAAAAACATTCGGCTATGCTATCATGACAACAGCAGGCTGAGGCGTTGCCTTTGGCCTAGGTTGTAGCAGAACATAATTAGCCCCAACAGGAGCTTCCTTCCCCTTCACTGAAGGGTTTGAAACAACTTTCGCTGGTTCGGAGGCCTTGGGGGCTGACCCAAAACCAGTGGACTTATTCTTGTGGTTCGTAACCATAGTCCATTTCTCAGCAGAAGCATCTGTCGGATGAGGCTTTTCAACATCTCATAGCAGAGAAGGTGTACGAGGCACTGCTAAAGGGCAGTACTTGATCTTGTGGTCTGCGGACTGACACCTATAACATGTGTTGGGAAGATTAAAATAAGTAACCTTATGGGTATGCCAGAGAGCTCTATTGATGTGTATTTCGTGACCGCACCAAACAGTAGAATAAAGTTTCCAACGGCTACTCTATTCTCTCTTGATCAAAGTTTCTTGCATGCTAAGATTGCAAGAGAGATCATACATTCAACTCCAAGGTTCCTTTATGCAGTGGAATAGATTCAGTTGGTTCGTTGTGATTTGTTGGTATCATGATGGTGACTTACGTAATTGTTCTACAATAGACAACAAACTAAAGAGAATGGGGGTTTTCACATGACTCGGGAGATTTATCAATGAAGTGCAAGCTTCCTATACTAACTAGAAACGTGTAGAATTGAATGGTTGCAGGGATTAGAAAATATATGTTCTAACCTAAGCGCGAGATGTGGAGATCAACTTCAGCAAACTTTAACCAGACTACGCTTTGCCTCGCTTCGGACAGCTTCCACACAGTCGGTGCAATCTTCAAGGGAGTAGCTAAAGGTATTCAAATCACATTTCAACATAAAGACACCATCACAACGACGCATGCCAACATGTGAATCATAATCGAAGTTAGGTTCAAGGGGTTCCAGTTGACCACACAAGGCAAGTCCACCATCAATAAACTCACTAGTGGTATGGATCAAACAAAGCTTGCTTGAATCAAACACGGCATTCCACAAATGAAATCTATTTTACTTTAAGTTCCTACATGAATCAAAAGGACGAAGAAATATTGCTAGCTACTCACAATAAAAGATGAAAACACCATCAATGATAACTCTTTTTATTATGAGAGTGTTCACAACAACTTCTTACAAAGCATTCACTAGAAATTTTTTTGTCTTCAATCTATGATTCTATCTCTATCTAATTCTAATGATCTAATCTATTGTACAAATGAGGGGAGGGGGGGAGGTGCCCCTTTTATAGCTGGCCAATCTCAATGGACGGCTCAGATTGAATTACAATGGACGACTCAGATTGAGCCACACAAGCCCTGGTCAAGATTCCACCCTAAAAACTGCCAAAAGGTGGAGTGGTGTAATAAATGAGCATAAAATGACAAACTACTCCCTTTGACCACTATGGGAAATTAATGCCCACTACCCTTCCAGAAGATTCTCGTCCAAGAACGCGTTCCCACTGTTCTTCTCTCTTACTGCAAATTCAACAAACCTGGCCATCACTGCTTCAACTTCCTGAACTGAAATGGACAGGGTGAGGTTGAGCTAGAACTCGAGGATGGTGATCGTCTTCTCTTGTCAAATACAAGATTTTCTCTAGATCTTAATGGCTTCTTGAGTGCTCTGGATGATGGTGGAGAAAGTGGAAATATTCTCAAAATCATCTTGGGAAAATAATCTCACTTCTAAAAAGAAAGGGTGCAATCTGCCCTTCAAGCCATCTAATATCACCTCCTCGGGAGTTATCCTTTTAGCAAACAAGGCCTCAAATGTGTTGAAGATGCCTTCCTGAATGTTTCCCATAGCCTTCCTCACTCTGACTGACTCTGCCCATGCTGTATCAAAGAAGCCTCGACCAGTGAATGCTGAAGAATACCAGCCTGGAAAATCATATCGATCTCCTTCTTGGATTACTCCTCATTCAATCAAAGTCTGCACAGGCATATGCATAAGGGCCGCCATACATGGAATGGTTTTTCCCTGATAAATGTGAGTGTCATTCCAAGCCTAATCAATATTCTCCATTCATGCGAGGATACTAGAGGCATGTTGAAAAGAAGAGACAAGATCCTCAATGAATTTTTTGGCCTCAATACAGACACTACCAACCCATTTGTCTGCCTCCTAAACTGTTTTCTTCAAATCTTTGAGCCTACTAACTAATTCTCTTGGAAGCTCCACTGGAAGGTCCACCGCTGGATTTTCCTGTCCACATGTATGTGCTAAGTGTTGTATGTAGTCAATCAACATACTATGCTCCTTTTTCAACTTCTTATATTTTTCTTCTTTTTGAAGCAATCTATCTTTCAATGCCTGAAAGGAGTTGTCAGCTTCCTCAATCACCTGTGCTTCTGTGGGATGGCCTAGCTCAACAGTGGTGACCACATAGTTTTTCGGCATCTCTTCGTCTCGATCACACTCCTCTCTAGGCACAACAACGTGAAGCGTGTTTGAACCGAATCTATCTATTTCTATCTTCGAATATTTTTCAAGCTCTTTTCTTCTTGGCGACCCACTTATTCTGTTGAGGAATTCATCCATCTCTATTGCCAAATCGGTGTCATCTCCAAGATCTTTTCTCATCCTACTCGTGAGCCAATCTGGTACCGCATGCTATGTGTTGTAGATGACAAGTGGTTTCTCTTTTGTTGCTTCCTCTTCACGAACCTCCTCTTTAGCAACATTTTGTTGAGGCTCATCTATCTCCATGTGTTGCGCATCCTCCTCTAAATGTTGAGCATTCTCCTCCAAACCTTAAGCTTCAAGCTCTGTAGTATTTTCATCCTCAAAAGTTGCCTCGATCATATGCTCCAAGCGAGTGTCCATTGTCGTCTCTTCATCTTCCTCCTGTTGGCTCTCATTCCTAGGAGCATTAACACTCTAACTATCCGTCTCCCTAGGCAATGGCTGATTGACCTCCTCTATCTCGCACTCTTCATTCAATCTGGCTCTCTGACTCACGAACAATGGAACCTCTCGCACACTTGAAGAGTGATTCAGTAATTGTGTGGGTGATGCTTCCTCAAATCTCTGAGGCGCTAACTAAACTTGAACTTCCTCTTGTGGCTCAGAAACTTGGGCAACTTGTTTTCTTTTTCTTGACGTCGGTGGCCTTTCATCATCCTTGAGATTGTAGGTGAGAGCAATTGATTTTATTTTGAGTCTATGAACATGTCTCTCCACCCAACTCCTTGTGAACGTCAAGACTGGAATGCATAGCGCATCCAAGTCTGTAATCTCTGGCTCCGACCAATCAGGAAGCGGGACTGGCATGTTCCTCACTGTTTCATAATCTGGCTGAATAATATTGATATCCTCATTCACCTGGTCTAGAACTGGGACAACCTCACATTTTATGATCAACTTAAGGGGTAGCCAAGTAAACATTTTTTTTCTAACTCCGGCTTCATCCTCCGCATTAGCCCAAAAATCTTCAATGTGAGCCTTATACCAATGCTCTGCACCCTAAACCACTCTAATATTTTTGTAGGGATCAAAATCCTGTCTGCTGGTGTGGAGAGTGAGGTGGAAGAATTGTAATTCGTCCTCAGCTTCTCGGGCTGCCTGTAAAGATGGACACTCCTCAATTGAATTCCCCATAATAATAGGGTAATTCAGTCTCCTTTCTTTTTCTTCTTCTGGATTTTGTCATAGGCAAGAAGTTGCTTAGATACCTCCAACATCACCATCATGTCGGTGGGGTACCTTGGTAATCTGTACACATAAGAGGTGAACCCCTGCAGCCTAATGTAGGTGAACTTCAGAAACTAGATGAACCAATATCCGTACTCTTCAATCAACTTCTGGGCATCCTTTGATATTCTTTGTTTGGTTCTTTGTTGAAGAGTCCTCGTTATATGCATAGTAAAAGAATTGTTCACCCTTTTAAAGTGAGAAGTACTGGTCAAGTGCAACTACAGGAAAGCTTCATAAATCTTGAATTGATCAGGACCGCTTCCAATTGGCTCCTTATAATTCATTCCTCTATACTTGGTCATCAGAGCCAACATGTAAATGATGTATGAACTCATGTAAAATGTCCTTGTCCTCCTCAGGTGCCTGAATTGATCATATATATTATCACTGATCATCCTTTCCCAATCAACATAATCCTTCCCTTCCATCACCACGCTAATGTAATAAAACATCCAAGGCTCAAAAATATACACTTGGGAGCTTTCGTTCACCTGGCTAAGCATCATAATCAGGTCACAGTATTCTTGCTTCAAGTCTTCTGAGATAATCTATTTGGGTAACTTTGTGTGGGGAGGCCTTGACTTCTGCATCCAAACTGTATTTATTCTCTCAGCACATGTTTCGAAGGATGAGGTGTACATCTTGTCAGCTCTTTCTTTTGTCTTGTATAACATCTTCTCAAAAGTTGGAATCCCAAACGCTTCTCCGATAGCTTCTAGCATGAGGTTGGTGAACAACTTTCCATCAGGAGAGGTAATTGTTCTATGATCAGACCTATAGCAATTAGCGCATTCCATAATCAGCTCCAAACACTGAAGTGCTGGTGGAAAACCAACAGCTGCATAGAGTCCACTTTTCATAATATTGTGCGCTGTAATTGATGCATGATGGCCACCTTGTCTGTACATTCTTCCTTTAAGAGCTCCAAGGTTGAAAGAACCAAGATTGGTGTCTGTCAACCCTCCCAACTTTGAAACAAACTTCGATTCAAGAAGAAAAGACTTGCGGAGTTTCTTAAAAATCACCTGCCTGGATGCATTCTCCTTGCTTGACTCTGCATTGGCAGTTCTGCCTATAGCCTTGTTCATCCTCGCAGCATCTCCTCTTCTTGTTTCAGCCATCCTGCAAAACAAAATATAATCATTAAAATTCAGACTTAGAAAATAAAAATCACCATGAGATGGCTAAAACATGGAGTTAACTTTGAAAATAAAAGTTTTCAGCATCAACGTTCTAACTTCAAACCTCAAGAATTCTGACTCCAAAGCTCAAAATTTCAAACTCCAAAATTTAAAACCTTCAGCAAAATCACTCCAACACTTAGAAAAATTTTACTCTCACTCACTTCAACAGTTTCTTCTTCAACACTCTTTTTCTCATAACTTCAAATCTGCAACTGGTGAGGAAAAATGAATAACTTGGAGGTTTAAATAATTGTGAAAGGGCGCCCACTTTAGCAGTTGCATTTAATTTTCTCCCCCATTACTTAGTAATTTTCTAACTATGGAGAGAAGACAAGCGAGTTGTCATCCAGTTGGGTCCCAGTCGTCATAGCATTTTCTATTGCTGGAGATTCTCTCTTCTTGTAAATTCAAAATTTCCCAACTTGACTGCATGTAACATTTAGTTGTCTCGAATATTAATGGGAAATTTATTTTAATTATCTCCAACACTTATAATATTTCCTTTCTTGACATAGGCATACTTCAATTTGAATTTTCATTCTCCAACGCCTTACAAAATTCCCATTTTTAAAAAAATTCACCCAACCTTTTGTCATAGGTGTATATTTGGGGACCCACTTTCACTTCAATGCCTTAGACATTTTCTTATCACCCTTCCAAGTTGGGAGCATTGAAGGTGTTGAACTTTTGTTTTCTACGCCTTAACCAAATTTCTTAAGCTAGCCCTCATGAGGGCACATTTGGGGGGTCAAACTTCTAGTTTCACCACTTAGAAAAAATCTCAAGCCTTCTCCTTCACATTGGGCGCTTTTGACCCCCCTATACTTTTAATTTCACTTGCCTTAGACGATTCTCAAATCAACCTCTTGACTTGGGTGCATTTTAGCCCTCACACTTTCAGTTTTCATCACTTAAAAAATTCTCCTATCTCTTCTCCACTTTGGGCGCATTTAGGGGGTGAAGGTTTTGTTTTCAAACACTTAGGAATTTCATACCTCCATCTCTCCTTCAAGGGCGCATTTGACCCCTCATACTTTCAGTTTTGGACACTTAGACAATTTCTCATTCCTCCCCAGGCCTGAGCGCATTTAGGGGGTCCTCCTCTCATTCTCCATGACTTAGGAAATTTTCTTCACCTTGTCATCTCAAGAGCGCATTTGACTAGGCCTACTTTCATTTTTGTAAGGTGGGCGCATTTCATACCATCTACTCTCATTTTCACACTTAGAAACTTTTCCTACCTTCTCCCATGTTAGGGCACATTCAAGGGGGTAAGCTCTCATTCCAGGGTGAATTTGAGGGATGCTACTTCCATCTCCAAACACTTAGCAAATTTTCAAGGCCTCCATCATCTTGGGTGCATTTTACCCCCCAAGGTTTGATTTTCATTGACTTAGAAACCTTTTCCACCTAACTCTTGCATGATGGGCGCATTTGGGGATGTCAACTTTCATTTTCCAATACTTAGAAACTTTTCTAGCCTCCCTCCTTGCTTGGGTGCATTTCACAGGTGGTGCTTCCATTTGAGGGCGCATAAGGGGGGTATGAGCTTTTATTTTTACTTGCCTTAGAGAAATTCTAGCTTACTTCAGCTTGATGGGTGCATTTAGGAGGTATTACTTCCATTTTCTCCTGCTTGCTTTAGAATTTTCATCTGAAGTGTTAAGGGGACTTATGGAGATGGCTCTCAAATACTTAGCCAATTTTTCAGCCTGCTCGCCTTGGTTTACTATTTTTAGTAACTGCTTGCTTCTTGGGCTTCTGCAACTCCTCTTGACTTGAAATTTTCCCAGTGTGACCCTCATGACCTAACTGTCTCATTCACACTTGTCTTTCATGCTGACCTACCATTTTTAGCCCTGCTCTGGAGGTGACATACTATAAATAGTAAGTACTCGGATTGCGCTCAAATTTTACCAATAGACTCCTTGAAGGACGCTGATCGCAATGGGATACATTAGTTTTTGAAAATTCCCGCGTTTTTCCCCTCATTTTAGGCACCAAAGTTGGAAACCCTAATTTCATTTGTATGTGCCTTTATTGACCTCTATTTGACTCTGTATCTGTTGCATGTTGCTTTGTTCGTGAAACTGAAGCTCTGGGTGTTGTTGGAGTGAACTTTCTAAAAATAGTAAGTGCCTGAAAAGGTGATCAACCGGCTTCCAGATGTGTTTGCATGTCGTATTTCCTGAGAGATCTCAAAAAACCCAAAAAACCTAGAAAATTTGTTTACATGCGGGTACCTGCTAAAAATAGAAAGTCATCAAAAAAGTGATCAACTTGACTTGCATGTTACACCATCGCGAAGCTTTTGAAAAACCCAGAAAGATTATATGGACATGCATTGAAAAAATCCAACATGCAAACCCTAAAATCTGCTCCTAAAGCCAAAACTTGCTAAAAATAGAAAGTTGTCAGAATTGGCTCAAATTTTGCAAGTGAGGAGTTCCAAGGGCTCCAAGCATAGTGTAGCAATCATAATTTGAAAATCCCTAAGAAATAGGCCCCAAATTTGGTACTTACTAAAAGTAGTAAGTTGTTAGAATTCAGTGAAAATTCAGTGGGAACCTGCCCGAAGCCTTCTAACTGCGATGCCAAGCTCATATTTCAATTAGTCAACTCAATTTGACCTCAAACTAGCCTGAAGAATGAAAACCCTACTCTGTCAAGACGCACTCTAGACTTAATTAAAATTCCAATCTAGGTCAAAAGACAAGTACATCGTTGGAAATATATAAAGAACAAAGAGAGACAAACACAAAACCCAAGCCAAAGACTGAATGGAACAAAAATTAGGGGGGGTCTCAATTTTGAATGGGGTGATGTGTGAAAAGGTCACAACAAGCTCCAATTTGGATATCAATGGAGTCTTTCAAATATTTGGAAAGGTCCACTTCCACACAAACCCTTTTCTGGGGTTGGGCCTGAAAGAACCTATCTAGCTCAACACAAATAACCCTCCCTAGCGAGGATGCAATATGATTCAAAAAAGGCACACAAGGCAAGGGTAAACCAGGAAATTCAATCCAGACTGGGACCCGCAACTTGGTGTCATCTAAGACAGCAAAGTCTCGGGTCCATGCCTGGAAAACTAACAAAGAAGACCTGACATACCAGGAACCATGGGCTAAGATAGCCTGGACATGATTGACCTCCGCAAAGCGGAAAAAAAAGAAACCCTTGGTTGAATTTTGGACCATGTCAAGGTAGACCCCATGAGGGACCCAAGCCTTGCTGACCCACTCCTTAAGCACACTTTCAGGGGGGGTTCTCCCAATAAAATACCCAACAAGGGTATGTTGCTCAAGCCATTAACAAGCAAAGTCAAAATCTGGTAAAGGAAAAACCACATCAGCTGGTGAGTCAGAACACTTACCTCGTGAAAGACTTTTGGAATAAATTTTCAGGGTCGTTTGTTTGGAGGAGGAGCCATTGAGCAAAGTCGACAAACCGCTAACACCAGCATGAATTGTTGGGTTAGAGCCAGTTGAAGGCATATTAAAACACAAAAATTACACTAAATGCGGTTGTACACACATGAAAAGAGGAGTTTCTTGCGCTAACAACACAGTATCGTGCAAGAGGGGCCAAGAATGACCACAAGCAGCACAAAACCCTAGCAGAGCTATTGGCATCTTTGTGGAAAATAAGAATGATGCTATATATAGTCTTATCGGTCTCTTGCACAAAGGTATGGGGAAGAATGAAGGTGGGCATCTTTCAAGACTTTGGGTCCCAATCTCCAAGGTCTTGGCTATAAAAACAGTAAAATCTAGTAAGATCTGTCAGTGGATTGATGATGGCCAAAGGTTATTTCCTAGAGATCTTTTCCACTAATTGGAGAATCTTGTATTTTAAGGAGGCCCACAATTCATGAACAAATCAGAGTCATTCATGAAGCCTTGGACCTCTACATTCAACCCAAACAATGGTGTTCAAATCATAGGCCCAGTCTTTATCTAGTAGCTTCACCTTCTCCCATGCAAGTTTTGGAATGAAATATCACCATACCCCAGCTAGAATATCTTAGTAAACCCAAGACACACAAGAAGAGTTTGATTATAGTTACGAATGTGCATCTTTCCTTGTTTTTGTCAAATACAATATCAAAGAGTATTTTTGTTATGCTTTTTAATTTTAAGAATTCTTCACCTTAGTATTTTAATTTACTCTTAAATATTGGAATTTGATATTTAAATTTCGCTTCATTTGACCATCATTCTAGAAAGATTTTATCAAGTTGATGCAATGTTATTTTAGTTTTAAATTAAAATCGACAGTATAACATTATCATGCTTGGGCCTTATCTTTCAAAAGGAAAAGATTTCAATTGCAAAAGTTAATTTTTATTCAAACCATCTCAACCAAGCCCTGTCATCTTCATTTCTTGTAAAAGCAATGGGTCAATAATATCAGAGAACATGATTTCAATCATTGAAGAAAACACCTGAAAAAACTGCAAGAATGAATAAATAAATGAATTAACTTTAACATCTGTGTGGCTAAAACTAGCCTATGGGACAACCAACCTTGCCATTTTTAACTTTTGCATTTCAATCCTTGTAATTTTCTCTTTTTCATGTTCTCTTGCTTTGCAATTGATGCTAACTTTCTAGGTTTGTGTCAGCATGTTTAGAAGGGTAAATTGATGTTACCAGTGAGCTCATGAGGTTTAGAGGAGTCATAAGACACTTTCAGATGTTATTTCCGGCTTTCAATTTGGGCTCCAAGATTCTTTCGGGGAGTGTCTACTTTTAGTAAGTCACCTAGTCAGGTCTGTTTAACATCTTTCATCATCGGGATCACTCCTGTATAATCATTTTTCAGCTTATGCATTTTGGCCATTTCTACTAATTGGGTGTAATTTTGAGCTATATTTAATTAATTCTACTAAGGTTGTCATTTTAATTAAATAATTATTCAAACGCCTCGGTATTATAGCTCGTTGGAAAGAGAACAAAAAGATTTAAATGATGAGATGCTTAAAAGTGACTTTTAATGCCATAAATGTTTTAAAAATAAAATAAATCACTTTTTGGAGTTAAAAGGTTTAATAAATTAATTAAGTGATTTTAAAAAAGGAGTTCTAAAAATTTCCCTAAAAAGCTTATAAAAAGGGGAATTGAGAGTTCATTTGGTATGTTGAGTTTATTCTATTTGTCTGATTGAAACCCTTGTGGTTCTAGAGATCAAACTTGGTTCATATCAACCTCTGGAGGATGAAAACCCTCTTGGGAAGATCAGTTTCAGTAGTGGAAGATTCCTTTCTAGCTAGTGATTGGCGGAGTCACTCAGATTTCGCATTGGTACTTCAATGGTTATGGTATGAAATTAATGAAGACTTTGAAAAGATAATTTTCAAGTTTGTTGTTGTGATTTAAGTTTTTCCAAAAAGTTATGTCTAGATTCCATGCTATGAAATAAGTGTTTTGTACGGATTCTCTTGTCAGACAGATAGTTTAAATAATTTGTGATATTTGTGAACAAATACAAATTGTTTGAGAATTTATGAAAAACTTAATGAAGAGTTTGAAAGGGATGATGAAGGGAGGCATCCAAGTATGAGGCAAATTTAGATGAATGAACATGGTTTAATTTGCTAGAGGGGCACTGGAATAAACAAGGGCTGGTTGTTGCCTTTTATGGTCACATATTTCACATTGGAAAGGTTGTGTGGGGTTTCATTGAGACATGGTATGTTGTTAGGAAGTGTGGCACCACTTCCTACACTCATTTATGGAGTCCTTGGAGCTAGCCACCCATTGGGAGATGATTTGGAGCTGTTCATAGGAGTAGTTGGTGTAGCATTGTTTAATTCTTCAACTTTATATTTCTGCCCAGCCATTTCAAGGGTTATGGATCATCCATTGCATTGTATATGGTGTTTGAAAGGTCGAATATCTTGAATTGTTAATATTTCCTGTGTTTCTGATTTATATCAGCATTTTCAATTGTTATCATATTAGTTTCCAATGATAATGAAGTGTAGCAAACGGTTTGACTAAATGTCCATTTCTTATCCATATAATTTGATATGCAATGGTGAATGTTTAATGATCTAAATATTGCAACAAGTTGTCCTATAACTCTCACACTCAAAAATTCAAATTGGTAAGCATATTACAAAGTATTTGACAAATTGCCAGCTCACTAAAATCAGAAAAATTGAGTTTGTTTCACAAAATCCAGGTTAGGGATTTTACAATCCTTTTCCTATTCAAGGTGATAATGAGCTCCACAAAGTTCTCAACAATCCCCTCGTTGAAATAACTGTACCAAGAAACAACTATTAAGATATTGACATGTTTGTCCCTAATGTTCCTAAAGGCGTGACACCCCATAATAAAGTGTTTTTATGATTCCACTACACCAATAGAACAAAAACACACACCCTTTCTGCACATGCTTCTTTAGGCCTTTTCCACCACCCACCCTATTTCACCTCAAAGTTGATGAGAGTTAGTTCTTAATTGGGCAATAAGAATTTTGGCTCTTTGTGACATACTAGCCCCTATGTAAGCTTTTGTAGATGATCATGTGGGGTTGAACTTAAGATAATATTACTTCTTTATCCCTAGCACTTCACCCCATATACACTTGCAGAACTTATCCATAACAAAATCCTTTATCTCTTTGCTTGTGTTGATGATCATGTGGGGCATGCATTCAAGTAGAATACTTGAATCGCATATTCTGATGATTTTTCCCTATAAAAAATCAAGGTTTAAGGAATAAATCACCTACAATGACTTTTTGCAGACTTTTACCCAAATAGTTGTGATAAATCACAATTTAATCATCCAAAACATGGTTATGCTCATTTTTTACTGTTTTTGACTTTAACAAGCAACTTATATCAGCATATTGTTTTACACGTATTATTGCTTCATTTGTTTGATTGAACACATTTTACCTTGTCATTTTTGTGTCTGTAAGCAGCAACAGTGACTCTCATGACTGCTCCTTCAGACTTTGCCTCAGCTCATTCAAACTACAAGTTCAAACTTCGAGTATGGGAAAGAAAACCCATCCAAATGCAAGATACAATCACAACTTTTTAAAAACTAATTTCAATGATTGTTGAAGGTATTTGTAAAGCCTGATTATTTTGTTTGTTTAATAACATGTTGCCATTCAGTGTTCAATGCCTTCACATGTCTACCTTGTTGATTCAAAGTAACAGAGTATGGTTCTGCAATAACTAGCAAAGCCATTTCACTGGAGTGCTTAAAGTCTAGAATAAGCTCCTATTAATTTGTTTCCCATGACTTTTTCTCTTGAATTTTCTCAAAGTTTTGAGATCTACCTTGAGAAATCTTTCAAACAATAAGATTTTATAGTTTGGAAGTTTGCGGAGAGATGCTAAATTTGATTTTTACAAATAGTAACCTTGATAAATGCAAGAAACTGAGATTTGTTCCTACTTTTCATAAAAGACTGTAAACTATGGACATTGAGTAGGAAATGTTTGCCTTCAAATTATTTCATACAAGTACGTCATTTATGTTTTTGTCAATTTCAAATAAATTTTGAAGTTCCATTTGCCAACAGATACCAAAACTCAAAATTTTGTATATTTCTATGCTATTAAAATAGCTTTAAATTTAAATTACAGTAAGTTTTTCTCTCTTTTGCATTTTTCCATGTTCTTCAAAAATCCAATTTTTCTCTGATTAAATTAGAATTTTGAAAAAAATCTCTATCCTTTCCTGATTTTCTCAACAAATGAATTTTGCTACTATGATTTCAATAAAGCTGACTCCTTATCAAGAAAGTTGACAAGGAATCAATTAGAAGTCTTATTTCAACTTCATTGTTATTTTTGACTTCTAACCTCTAGTGTAAAAGCATTTTTAAATTTATATCTAATTGTTTAAAGTTCCCTTAATTTTTACTATTTTCGTATAACTAATTAAGATAACTAATCTATTAGTCAAGTAAAGTTACAATCTTAATAAAGGGTTATGTCTCTTCACTTAAAGCCCAAATTAATATATAGACCATAATGCACTGTTGAGACTTAAGTTGTAGTTATTTGGGTATGGGTTCAAAGTTTGGATTCACAATATGACATTTTTTTTTCTAGAATTTGATACAGCTGTGTACAATGGTACAGTATATTTATATATACAAAACATTAAAAATTGTAAACAATATTCATAATAATTATATAACGGGGTTGGGGCCCTAGCTCGATTGGCTAAATCTTTCCTGTTGCAGGAGGTTGGTCACGAGGTCTAGTCTCCCCCACCCCCGTGGTACCGGAGGGCGTGTCGCGCCAGTGCCGCTAGTCATGTTAAAAAGTTTACCAGGCGCACTGCAGTTTATAGGGGGTCGTGCTACCCGATTCCTAGAGCCTAAAACAATTATTATTATTATTATTATTATTATTATTATTATTATATAACAATAATTAATATATATAAATATTATTTTTTATTAGTAATATATTTAAATAGATTATAAATAAATAAAAAATTAATAATTTTTTACTTAATAAACTACAAATAAATAATAAATTGATTAATAATAAATAACCTAGCAACTTGACAATAATATTAATAATGAGCCACATAATAATATCAATTATATGGTCATCCTTTCTAGATCCATCACTATCATTTTCAACTGCAAATAGCAATCTAAGTCGCTTGTTTCAAGCTCCAAAGTTGGCAAAAGTCTCTAAACCACACAATCCAAGTGTAAAGGTTATCAAGTAGTGAAAATGCATGACAAGCTAGTTTACTAACTATGTGACTTGATCATTGGATGATGCCAAGGAACTTAGAATCATGCAATCTTGTTATAGGTTGTTGGTAGAACAAAGTAAATTGGGCAACAAAAGTTGAGATGAGTGGCAGAGGACCATAAATTGTGCAATAGGTGTAACAATAACAATGATGATGAAACCATGCAGTTAAGGTTTAGACATTAGAAAAAGATTTACTGTGCTATGTGCAAATGGCATTGGGTTTTATTTTAATTTTGGAGATGGAACATTACACAACTCTATTAAGGTCTCCACTCCTAGATCCCCACTAGTTATTACGATCTCATCACGTAAGAAAATTGATTACAATGAGGGGGTGACAAGAAATTGGAATTTAACTCTTGAGTGTTTTGACTTAATTGTTGCACAACTTGCTAGAAATCTCTTTAGATGAGACAACTTGTATAGTACATGGCTAATGGAAGTGACATTGTAACTCATTTTGGTTCAACTGAAATTGAACCAAATGTTGACTTTGATGCTTTTTATAAAGAGCAATATGAAGATTTTTAATTGTGTATTAAAACTCACTGAATTTATACGAATTTTCATATTTGCAAACTATGAGGTATTTAAATATTTTGTTGATTCCCAATTATGAGGTATTTATACACACACACACACATGCACATACACACACACATATGCACATACATACACATATATATATTTCCAAACATGTACCCATACCAAAGGAATTTTTTAGTTGTACCCATACCAAGACCGGTAACTTAGGTTGAACCTCAATCTGGACCACATATACACTTAAGTGTTTGTAGGATCGGACTACATAGTCCACATCAGCTTGCACCTTCGCACCCACAAGATTGGTATTTACTCCTCCCACAAATTTCAACAAATAAATATTAGTCTAGGTTAGTCATGAATACATTCATACATGCTCAATTTAGCTAGATGTAAGCATAGTTGACATGATAATTCCACAGCCCATGTAAAATAAAATAAACCAGGTTCATTAATGATCATTACCTTAATTGTCTACATACAAATGGGCACACATGTACACACACCCCAAAATAAAACAACACAATTGGCAACTGCTCTAGTCCAGATTATGCTAGAACTAAGGGTGTCTTAGAAGTTGGTTTTGTGGGAATGTGACAATTCTTTGGAAGAACCACTATTTTTTTTATTGGTTGTTTCCAATTGTAATTTGTCTACCTCCTACTACTTTTGTCTCAAATGAACTTCAACTTGACAGTTTTATATTTCCCCTCCCTCCAAAGAGCATCGTTGTCATACAACCCTTTGCACTTCCCTCGAATTGACTTTAGCTTGATTGCTCATTTCCCTTTTGAAAGGCCTCGAGTATGTCCTCCTAATATTTCAAACATATTTGAATCAATAATATTTTGACCCTATTTGATAACCTAATTCCACTTACTATTTCTTGTTGAAGACGTATTTTTGCTTTGGTTGTGATGAATGTGAGTTCAGCGCTTTGAGGTGCTTGAAGCACATTCTGATCTTTGTGCAGTCCTTAGCAAACTGGCCATGTTCAGAATATGGCATTTATTACATTTGAAGGGCAACAGGTTATAATCAAATTTCTGCATAAATGCCTATCCATCTAGATTCAATTCAATGGCTTCAAGGAAACATTTCTTCAAATCTACTTCCACATAGATTCAAAAACATGCAGAGTTGTCTTTTGGCTCAGCCCAAAGTGCTACCAATGGTAGCCAAAGATTTGTATCCTTAAACATCAGAAGCAGATGGGGAAGTTTCACCTAAACAGGAACTACATAGGACATATCTTTAGCAGGATCAAAATTGATGAACCAATGTTTTAAAATATAATCCTCTTACCAAATCTATGTCCTCTTTTAGCTGAAAAAAGGATATGGAAACTTTCTCCACAAAACCAAATGTTCATTCTGGAGATTAGTTCAATTATCCGTGGTTTTAGGCCTTAGCCAAAAACCCATACACTATTAAAAAAGCAAAAGTTTTTTTATTTAAGAGAATCATCGCTGAATGTAACTTTAGATACCATTAGCATTAGCCCCTGCAGCTGCTAAAACTTCAAAATCATGGAGTTCAAAAGCAAAGCCGCAAGAATTGCCTGTAGAAAGGTCTTAAGATAGACCAGACATCTTCGTGTTTGCAGCTGCTGCCACCATGGCCACTGCTGCGAGCAGTGTGTGCATTGTTTTCATGCCCTAATGAAAGGTGTTTTCTTGCCCTTAAAAGTGTTTTGCTTCCGACATCAGATCAATCCTCATCATTGCCACAATGTTTTTTGAAAAAGCAAAACCTATGTCATTATCATTCAGACAACAAAAGTTCATAACCTGTATATTCTTCATCTGTAAGGAAGAAGTTTGTAAATCATAATCAGAAGTGATTTGATTTGATTAAAAAAGATACACTAGCACTCCATATTCATCTTAGGGAAATCAACATAATATCAACAAGTAACAAAGATCACAACAATTCCAAGTGCAGATTATTCCAAAGAAAAGGTAGGATGGCCATAGTAAAGTAGGGAAGTTTATCGACACTACTAAAATAAACCAAAACCACATCAATCAACATAACAATGTAAGGTATTTACAGACATTTCTTAGCAATATATATTGTGTATTTACAATCAGGAAAATGTGGAATGAGCTATCTCTCTCAAAAAGGTCCCAAAGATATCCATTGGGACCATATAATAAGGTTGGGAAGTTCATCTACACTACTAAAATAAACCAAAAACACATCCATCAACATAACAATTTATGTAGAGTATTTACAGACATTTCTTAGCATTATATATTGTGTATTAGCAATCAAGAAAATATGGAGTGAGCTATCTCTCTCGAATAAGGTCCCAAAAATATCCATTGGGATGGATTGCTTTATAGTTAGGCTGAAAGATCTCATTGTGTATATGCATTGTAACTCTACATTATTTCTCTCACACATTGTTTTTCTTTCTTTTTATTGATTTTACATGTGGAATTCACTTGCATTGATCAATACATAATGTATATTCAAGTTCAATTGATTTGTCAATAATATAACTTCAAAATTAATTTACTCATAATGGTTGGTCATTTTAACAATTTAATGTTCAATTTATCATGATTTCAAAATTAAAAATTACCCATCCATCCAAATTAAAAATCATGATTTCATTGTTTGATTATCATGCAGACAAGAAGGCTTAGATATACTCATGACAGCATAATTGAATGGTCGTTTCATACATTACATTACCCGATGGAGCTTGAATCTTGACTATCATCAGAAACATGTATTGATGTCTACAAGTATTTCCAGTATTGTTGCATTATAAATTTATAATTGAGGTCCATGCAAATGCAAAACTATGATCATACATCAGGTACTAGAAGACTTACCTACATTGTAAATTGCAAGGGAGAGATTTGCAACAATTTTTGGTAACAGTGCAAGCATCTGAAAACATGTGTGGATTTCATCAATGTCAGAGGCCTACATCACTTTCTCTCTTCGGTTCTCTAAAACTATTCCTTGAGACACTGATTTCCCAATATTTTGTTGTGGTAAAGCAAATACTCCATTATTACAATCTTGCAGATAGCTACAAATAGTTTTTAATTTTGTTTTTGAAAATTTGTGAAGGCAGGCATGTTTATAGGTTTGTTCTAAGGTAGGAATTTCCTTAGTGACTGAATTTTAGATCAATCACTTTTGCAGGAAGACGTTTTCCAAAGATCTGTTAATAGCATGCATAGAAGTTCATGTTCAACACTTACATGAGATACTACAAATTTTGTTTTTGGGTGCTGTCATCAAAACAATATTGCATGTTTCTATTTGTTGTGCATTAATATGCCCTTTTTCAAGTTTACCAGTTTATTTTTTTGTGTTTGTATTGATAGATTAAATGTATTTACACTACTCGATGATGGTAAGAGACAAACAATAAGTCATATATGGTATCTGTGACTAGATCATGTTTTCAAAAATGTAACTATTTGATAACAGAGAATGAAAATGGCTTTTACTGTCAGATTCATGTGATACTCTACTACATACTTGCATATAGACCAGGGGAGAGTTGGCATAATCCCACCACAGGACATCAAAAAAGTGGCAACAGATTGCTTGATTGGTATAGTAATAGGGTGTCATGCCCCATAATAGAGCAATAACATAAATCACGATTGCCTCCCAAAGAGATAGCATGGTCGGCGATTTATGGGTGGAAAAACAAATTTAATTAGCTTTAAAATTCCTAAAAGGCACTCCCTAACAGCGATCGGGTCCAGGAGGGGACATTGGACTATTCAAGAGGCATCGATTGGATGAAAGTAGGCAGCGATCAACTTAAGAGGGACGTGCCTCTTACCAAAAGAATAATGAAGGCCTATGTCTTTTCCCCACCGTGGGGATATAAAAGAAGGCACGACTCCAAGTAGGAAGGCATCGAACCATTGGAAGAAATATACATGTATAGACTAGTATCTGCAACTACAGCAGATCGACTAAAATAAATCTTTTGCACTAATAAATTACATCTGCATACTAAGATTATAGCAGTAACATAGTTTCATACATACATAGTGTGGTATGCTATTTGTTGTCTATGTTTTAAATAAATTAATTCCATGCATTTCATACAGAGCCTAATAAGAACTGCAATTCAAACTAAGTTATTAGTCCAGTTAAAAGTTATTTATGCCTCTACAATTAACCAGGGGAAGAAGAGACAGAAGCACAAGGGGGATAGCCATTACATGCTAAGTAGACCACCCCTAATGGATGACTGAAGTGTCTGCCATTAGTGGGCCAGGGGGATTGCTTATCCGCCCTTGGGCTTAGAAAGAGGGAGATTTCATGCTAAGTAAACCACCTCTAATGGATGACTTAAGTGTCTACCATTAGTGGGTCAGGGGGGTTGCCTATCCACCCTTGGGCTTAGAAAGAGGAAATACTCCGGGCATCCTATTGTGGCTTCATCTCCAATCTTCCCAATGGTTGATTATTGTAGTGGATAATAACCTTAAATTCGTGTTGATAGTTACTTATCTGTTTTAAGATTATTGAACCTTATGTATGTTAAATAATTTAAGGATGTTGCAAATAGTACAAATGATCAAACTAATTGTTTATGAATTATAATATTGAATAACCTTATTGCAGAGTTAAAACCTGAATCTATTGGTAAGTTGTAATTTAATAAGATATACTTCTTACTTTTCCATTGAAATTGTGATTTTAGGGCAAAATCTACGTATACCCAAAAGGGGTCATTACATAGGGGCATTAGATATTAAAATTGTAGCATGCTTAAAAATGTGTACAATATGGACACATCCCTGGGGTTTGTGGGTCATTCCTCGGAATGGGAAATCTGGGGTGTGGCAATAATGGTACAATTTCCATTCAAGATGGTGAAGACATTAAGATTCTCTGTCTATGCTACAAAATGTTGTACAGCAGCATTTGAGCTTCTTTTATTCATATTGTTTACATAAATGATAAATTGCAACTTTTTAACTCTTTTTACTTAGTTTTTAAGATTAATTTTCATATATTATTATGGTACAATTTCCATTCAAGATGGTGAAGACATTAAGATTCTCTGTCTATGCTACAAAATGTTGTACAGCAGCATTTGAGCTTCTTTTATTCATATTGTTTACATAAATGATAAATTGCAACTTTTTTTACTTTTTTTTTACTTAGTTTTTTGAAGATTAATTTTCATATATTATTTTTACCACCATCCACAAAATCTGAAAAAAAACATCTCTATCTCAAAAACCCATCCACCTGTTCACAAAACTCCAAAAAACACTGTTAAAAACATAATTTTGAGAGACCATGCATCTGTGGTAGACTTGCAAAGTCCTGAGTTGAGCCAGCAGCAACAAGTTTAGTCGCCTTGATTCAGTCAACTAATTTTTTTTGACAGAAACCTGCAGAGCCTTCTACATTTTGTATTTTTTTGGTAGAACTTGTCTGAGACTCAATCAATCTTGGACCCACCTTTGTTTCAAAAACTCAAAACATAATTAAAAATTCTAAACACAAAAACCTAAAACACTCATCTTCATTTTCATCATTTATTTATTTAGCAGCGGCTTCTTTAAATCCTCGGCAGTTTGTTTGATCTATGAACGATCTCAAATTCATTAAACCATGAGCAATTTCTCCAATTGAGTACCTCCTAGGTGCAACACAGCAACCGGTCTATTGAAATTTATAAGTCTGCAACTTGTTCCAGATTTTTGAGAGGATTTGCAATTTTTATTCATGTAATTTGTCTCTTCTTTTCTAAAGCCGACCTCAGCACTATTTGCTCAAAAGTGTTTTTCTAACACTACCTATATATAGAGAGCAAATTTTAAATTTTTAAACTTGGTGCCAGAGGTGGCCCATGGGCACTAAATTGTGAAAGATATATTTACAAGTTATTTTCTTCATTTTGAATCTTGATCATCATGAAATAAGTATTTACTGTTGTTTGCATTGGAGCGATCCAGTTCAGGGACGAAACCCCTTAGACAAAATCGAATGAGGTGAGGACAAAAACTCTCTCCTCTTCAATTCCGTACAGGGGTTGGAGCTGTACTGATTGGTAACTATGGCACTTTCAGGGATACCTGGCGTTAGGGTATTGATTGGCAAATTATTCAGAGCATACTCAGGCTGTAAGCCACAGCGCCAAACAACTAGAAGAGAGGCGCCACCATTGTCATCTAATCCGCTCCTGGGAGAAGAACCACCAATCACTGGGCATCGGAGATGAATTCCTTGCAGACCTGAGTGCTTCCAGCCACTGGCTAACAGGGCGAACTCCCTGCAGACCTGGGCGAAATCATAACTAACTCCTATCAGCTGTCCTGAAGGTCATTAGGAGGCAAATTGGATCTGGATGCTAGTCTTGGTGTTATCGCCATTGGAAGGAAACACTACAGATCGCTGATTATAGTTTGGGCTGGGTAAGATCGCCATAACAGGCCTGGAAAAATCACCTCACAACCAAGACCTGGACTTGAGGAACCTGCGCCAGTTAACCAGCTGCCATTTGACAGTAAAAACTGCCCTTATATGTTTATATTAATCTTAATTTCCTTGCCAGGCGTGAATATCAGATCTGGGCAGATTGGTGATAATCACCTACTTGTCCTAGCATGGATCGCCGGGGTTAATTAGAGCATAAGTGTTAGATCTGCACAGCAGCTATCAGGTGCTTGTTACTGCCTATTGATGTAAACTATTTTACAAACTTATACAGCCTATGATTTCCAAACTTGTCAATGCATTCTGTTTATTTCTTTATATCAGAATTTTGTAAACTCCTGTGCATTTACCTAAGGTACATTTCAGTTGTAAACTTCTGTGCTCTTCCATAAGGTACATTTCATAATTGATGTTATTCTGAATTGGAAATAATATAAAACCAATTTATACTGATATACAGTTTTTTAATTTGCTGTGCCAGAGCCTGAAATTGAACTGGTTAGTGTCAGTCCTAAAACTCTGCTTAAACCCATTTATTAACTGACTTCCAACTAATAATGTTTTTTGATGTTGTCCAATTGCTGATGAAGATCCTTTGTAAATGGAAAAGCCTACTGTTATGGTTTACTGATTTCACGTATTCTTTCAAGGACTTATATGACATCTTAAGACAATTTGACTCCACTGTTATAAATGGTTTTAAATCAAACCCATAATTACAACTTCTTGAATATTTGGGGAAACTTGTTTGCTGAACATTATGTATTGCACTAGCATAATTCATATTTGGAATATAATGATAAAAGTTCTGTGATGACTTCAAATGTAACAAAACTTCTATCCATTAAATATTCACCAATTACATCACACTTAAAAGGCTGCAGTGATAGCATTTAGCTCACATAAAGCATTTAATAACTATAATGCATACCTTGCTTGAAGAGCAACTAGACACAGAACGCAGGGCAGAGGGAATACCGACATAGCTCCTGTTGTTGTAGTACCTACGGGAATTGAAAATGCTCACAGCCAACACCTGGATGGAGCGGGTTTGCCCCTTCTGCCAAAGACTAGATCAATAAATTTGTTGTGGTTTTTGAGACCTCACTCTCACTTTCTCCATCCAAATTTATGTTTTGTTGAGTTGTACGGTTGGTGGCGTTAGAGATGGCATTTTCATAAATTGTCCACAGTATTTTAGATTCAGGATGCCCTTTTATAATATTGTTAACAAACCTTGTCTCTGCCATCCTCAATACCGTCGACAGAGGAAGCTCGAGGGCATTGATGGATTTGATTTTCTGCCAAACCAGAAACCTGGGCTTCATAGTCTTTTCCAAACTGATTTGTAGCAAAGCAGGGTGCTTCACTACAGAATTTGGAGGGAGCTCCATGGTATTAACTAGAAATTTCATCTTTTCACGAACATTTTGCTTGGAGAAAGTAACGACTAGAGGAACAGCTCTAAGTAGTTGCCAGGTTTCTTCTGCCGAGAGCCCGCAGAGTTTGAGATTCTCTATATTGGCCTCTAGCGTTTTCGTGCTTCTCGTAGCCACTATACCCACAATATATTTATACATTTTGCTTTCTTCGTCGGCGCCAATCTTGCGAATGAGATCCACCTGTGCAGGCGTTAGAGACGTGTGCGAGAGAACGTCTGGATATAGCCGTAAGAAGATTAAGAGCCCCGTTCCACAAAAACCCCATCCTTCCCAGAAAGCAAGCGAGGGCTTCAGGCTCTCCAAGCCAGTATTGAGAATTCTTGGTGCTCTCGTCACGGCTGTAACGAACACATCCTGTGACTGAAATACATTCTTCAGAAACTTCATCTTGGGAAGAAGGTTGTTCTTGAGGTTTTTGGACAATATGCGAGGATTTTTGCTCAAAATTTTGGCCAGGTTTCGATCCACAAAACCGAAATCTTCTAGCAGTTTGATCTTCGGTTCCAATATTCTTTCTACAAGTCCGAGAATTGCGGGATTCATTCTCACTATATGGGCAATTTGGTCTTCACTGCAGCCGTGCTTCTTCAACGAATGAAAAACCTTCTCTACGTTATGGAGGGTCTGAAGCTTCTGCAATTTGGGGAACAACTTGAATATCCGAATTATGTCAGCCTCAGACATGTGAAATTTGGAGGAGGCAAAGTGTGAAAAGAGGGTCTGCGAATGAGCTTCTGTTGAGAAAACATTACGAAAATGGAATGGGTGTAGAAGAAACAGTTTGCAGCAGAAATTGGAGTTGATAGGAGGTGCTGCAACAACAAACAGTTTGCGGCATAACATGGTGTTCGTCATGGCAGCTGCGGCAACAACAAAGGAAGAGGTTCCGGTTTTCACAAAAAAAAGTAGTATGTAACACACCAATTTGATTTACCTCTAACACCCACTTGCACGAGAAGGAGGTGCAACGATAGAAAAACAAGAGCTGCAGAGCAGCGAAGTTCTTGCCAAAAAGTTCTAGAATAGTTATGTTTTAATTTGTTGTATTTGCTAAGTTTTAGCAACAATGTTGACAAAACAAATAAATAATAGTTACATAAAAAACAAGTTTTTCTCTAATAATAAATAGTTGACATTTATAATTGTATTCTAGATTACATCAACATGTAATATATTTAGACTTGTTCTTTAAACATTTCTTCATGCTTGATCATGGTTTTCCTGATTTATTCCATTTTATCCTCTAGAAGATTCTATAGAAAATGTCTCTGTCCAAAAGCATGCACAACTTTGCTACAGCTGTTGTTGATGTTGGTGTGAGAGGAGGCGAGGGTAGTTTAAAGATACATCTTTAAAAATCATTTTGTTGCCCTTGCTTATGATGGAACATCCTGAACATGAACAGTTCTAGTAATCTGCATATATAAACTAGAATAATTTAGTGACTCCATTATTCAAAAAAAAAAACACACAACACAAGAAAATTAAATGGTTGTTTGTGAAATCCAAAAAAATACATTTTTTGTCTTTTAGAAGCTTAATAGACCTTTTTTTATCTAATGGAAGGTAGAGGAATCCATGGTACAAGAAAATTGTTCTTTGAAATAGTTTGCCACTTTGTTGGGAAAAGATTTAAACAAATGGATGACCAGTGGATATATGAAATGTTGTCATTATATGCAAAAACAAGGTCATAGATATTCAGGTCATAGTTGCCAGGACATTCCATTTTAGTAACATGGATAATTGCCAGGATATTCCATTAGAGGAACATGGACTGCATAGACATTGCCATACATCTGTACCCACAATTCTCGGTGACTACATTTGTACATAATATACTATATAGCCATCTCTTTACAAATATACTTGAATACCTTAATTGATTGGCACCCTAGTCCCTATGCCTTCAGGTATCTATGATTAACGTTCTAAATAAGCTTCCAACAGTTACCATGGAATTTGGATGATGATAGATCAAGAAAGTACACTGCCTATGGTTTCTAGATAGATACGACGTGTTAGACTTCCCAATACCTAATATTTTACTAGTCTTATTTCTGAGTTCCTATCGAGAAATTCCTAAAAACAAAGGAAGACCGTCTTCCAACAGTGTAAAGAAAACTGAATCTAGCAATTTGAAATTTGACCTTGCTTCTTCAGAGAAAAACCAAAACAAGATTTTAAAACAACATTTGCAGTTATAGAATATAAATTTAAAATATATCTCAAGCTAATGAATTTAATTAAATTTGAATCCTACTAATGATTGTTGAATTTTTAAAATGGTTAGACTTACTTGAACATGGGGAACACAAGAGAGATGCACAACTTTAGTTGTAAGGCAAAGACCATGCAGAGACCATATATGAACTAATCTATTACACACAACCACTTATGATTCAAACCCATATCCCTCCACTGCTTTGATAGATGATGGCTTCGACTTAGAATTGATCAGTTAGTTTACAATAGGCCGAGTGAAATATCTGAGTATTGTGTACAATGAGAGTAACAATTAGTAAGGAGAAGTTAAGGTATAAAAAAGAGACATAAAAGCAATATACAGATTAGAAAGGAGAACTCATTAGTAACATTTTAGAGAAAAGTTAAAAAGAAATTATCAAGATATGAAAATAGAGACATAAAATAACCACCATGGAATTTGCAAAGTTCCATATTCACAAGCTATGAAGAACAACGAACAAAATTGGTTACCAAGCTTACTGCATGCTCCCATAAGCAACAGGTGAGATTTAAATTCTATAAACACAAACTGTGTTTGAAACTACTTGAATTTTGAGTTATTGGAGGCTAATGAATACTTACAATGTACAATAATACTTTTTTGCACTCCTGAAAACACAAATAAAATTAGGGAGAGTATTAGGACACAGATTATTACTACTACATTCACAAATAATGGAGCAGCCAAAGCAAAAACAACATTGTTAGCATTCCTTGGGCACCAATAGGACTGACGGTAAATAAAGTAAAACACAACATTCTACTTGAGTTGATTTTATATCCTCAGAGCTTATAACAGCCATACATGCTTTATGCCTAAATACTTGATGGATTGAATGAAACCATGAGATAGTTTTTATTTTTTTCAAATAACATGCCCTTCAAATGTAGAGGGTTCCACATGGTGGCAATTCCCTGTGAAGCACATTTAGCAAGGGAAACACATAGTTTCATAAAAGGCCAAATTTTAG
Source organism: Sequoia sempervirens (assembly GCA_007258455.2). NCBI lineage: Eukaryota > Viridiplantae > Streptophyta > Pinopsida > Cupressales > Cupressaceae > Sequoia > Sequoia sempervirens. The sequence goes on from VDFB02058477.1 coordinate 40,172, forward strand.
AAGCTATGAGGGTGGAATTAGATTCAGACATTTTGATTCTTGTATCAACACAATATCAACTTTTTGTTCTAATATACGAACTTTTGTTTATATGTTTGTGTGGGATATTTTGGCCTCTGATATTTCAAGACATAATCATATTTATAGAGATGAACAAGTTTCTGTTGAAATGGAAAAAGTTATAAAATTGGGAACCATTTGTACACATGCAAATTAAAAAATGAGACCTGATATGGAGGATGCAATTAAAATTTTGACAGACATAAAATTAAGAATTAAGAAGTTCAATATACCAATTTATGTCCTACCCAAAAAAGAATTTCAATATTATGAAATTCAAAATGATTCCTCTATATCATTGTAACATGTAAATTATAAACTTATTTTGTACAGTTTAATAAAATTTAAATTACATTTACTATTTATTTTGTTGATTGAAATTTGAATAATTAGCTATTTTTGTTGGGCTGCACATTTTAATTATTTACATCATTTACCAAAAACAATTGATCTCCAAGGAAACTACAAAGATCGAACTCTAAAACATTGATATCTAGATTTAATTAATCGGTTTTCGTAGAAACTTTGGTGGAAGGTTTATTCAGGTGATTGTTTGTCTAGTTTGATCAGATCAACTTTGCCACCTGTCCATTTATAACAAGACAGATGTGGAAGGAAGATTTTGTTTTATCAAAATCACTTTTTATAATAGAAATTGTGTTGTAATTTGACTAACTCTATACTGAGCAACGTATGGTCATGGTCCTATAATCTAAATTAACAAATATAGAGTGAATTCAACCAAGAGATAAGTTGTATCAGAACCCACATTATACAGAAAGGGCACTGAGAGCGAGTGATATAGTACATATAAGAATGAAGCCAATCAATTTGTTTTCTACATAACAACCCACATTATTATCACCTAGGTATTGTGGCCCTTCAACAATAGTGGAGAACAAAGATAATATTGTCTACAAATTATAACCTGCATGATAAAGAAAATATACATTGTAAAGTTATTGAACAAATTTAAATTGAGTGAAAATTTGAAATGCATGTGATGAAATACAAAAGGGATAGGGAAGGCCATAAAGAGGGGGGAAACTTAAATGAAGCCTGAAAATGCATATGTAGCATATTTACAGGAATCATAATAAACCATGAATGGGTATAATTATACCCAAGTCACTCTCCCTTTTAAACAATGCTCATCATTTCAATGCTTTCTCCTATGCAATGGATTGTCAAAGTAAAGTTGCAGCTCAACATGTAATAGAATGACTTGCATTCTCACCTCCTTTTGGTCCTTTAGAAGATTTTGACATCTAAGTGGAAATTCCTCACCTTTGAGAGGGAAGATGACAACGACAATTCCAATTAGATGTAAAATAAAACAATTAAAATAGATATTTAATCTTAAGATTTATGTTTCTTATCATTTGTGCACCTTTTATCCATTTAATAACAGGATTGGACCCTGGTTGAGTGGTTGAGACAGAGAATGGTTATGCAAACAATGCTACACACATGATAATATATGTCCTAAACACAGAGATGTTGAATTCAATAGTTTAACCCCCTCCCCCTCCCCCACCACCAAAAAAAATCCAAGGACTCAGAGCTCCCTGGCAATATAATAACCAAAAAAAAATTGTGATGTCAAAAAATAGATAAAACAAATGAATTGATCACATTGTGGTTTGGAAACTGAGATGAGATGTCATGCTAAATGTTCAAGATGTTTCCTCTACATTCTAATAGCCATTTTCGTGCCTCCTCTATGAGTTGCTATGCAATACGAGGTTGAAGTAAGAATTTTTATGCTTTGCTTTGCTTTGATTCTACATTAACATCATCTGGATTAAGTTACTAAATTCCACAAAATTCATACTGAAAAATGTGTTGTGGGACTCTTTTGCAAAGCAAGGAGTTATGGATATGCTTGCTTCTGATAGTAATGGGAGATGTACCAAGAATCATATATTCCATATACATTACTGCCAACAAGAAAGATAATTCTAGTTCCCACATGGGTGGTTGTTGTTAATTCTATGTGTGGGGGTGGCCAAGTGAGAGACAACATCTGATATCTCATTGAATTGGGTGATCCATTTTCTTTTGATAATTACTACTACTTAGATTTTATGTAAAGTTTATATTTTTTAATGGATACAATTGAATAACAGAGGTATTGGTATCTCTGCACTTGAATAGTTAATGACAACATGGCAACATTTTTTTCGAACTGACTTCATTAGATTTGCAATATAGAATGGCTCGTTGAATGCCAACATTTCTCAAATTTTAGAATGTCAAACATTTTTACTTGTCTAAAATGGCAAGATATGGAAAATTTTAATACATGTTAATGGTGAATGTTTTATCAATTAATGATTGTAGCTTAAAATCCTGTCTAAGTTTTGAGGGGAATGTAGTCTAAAAGAAGAAATAATTAGAATATGTCCCTTGTGACCAAGAAATAATCAGTAGACAATATTTGCATATGTAGACAGAAGTTACTGCACTGGGAAGGGTTTCAAAACATAGATAGATGTTGTTGCGCTATCTCACCAAATGGTTTATTTGGCTCTTTCATTGGATTGTGACTCTGGACACAAGAGAAGGCATGATAGACAAGAACCTTTGCTAATTTTATTCAGTTTTTAGACATGTAATCAGAAGCAAATGTTTGTATATGTAGACAGATGTTGATGCACTGTGAAGGGTTTCAAAACATATGAGGGCGTAGATAGATGTTGCTGCGCTACTTCACCAAATGTAACGACATAATTTATTGCTAGTTTTTGTTGCATCAGTCCTGTGTTAACGTGTGAGTGATTTAAGGGTACAAGTCATGAGCAGTATAATCCTTGTTTTAGTGTGTTTCTTTCACTGGCATTTCATGTTTTGCATTTCCTTCACATACAAATGTTTTGATACTATAATTTTTAAAAGCTTCTCTACATGGCATTTTCATCTTCGTTTGGGAATGATACATCTTCAAACCTTCATACATAACTTTCTTCAACTACTTTTAGGCAAACTTTGTGAAATTGCGGGAAATCGAGTAGTTGTGGCAATTTGGATAAGCGATTAGATTTCTTAGCTGTAGGGTGTTAAGATTCAAGGGCTTTTGTGGTAAGATCTAAGGTGAATAGAAAAATCCCAAGGTCTCGTAGAAAGAGCATGTCTTCCATCAAAAAGAAATGATTTCACCATGCACAAAAGGCCTATGTTCAAATCATAATCTACGAAAAGCCCTTTAGTATATTAATATACTAAATTTGCACCAAAAAAAATTCACGGAAAAAGGGGAAAACAGAAAAATCAAGGGCTCGAATTTGACAAAAATAATGAAAAAACAACATTTGGGAAGTAAAAAGAAAAAAAATGAGAAACAAAAGCATGAGCATCACCTCATCCTCTACATCGCTATGGTGCTTGTACATGACCCTCGAAAAGTGGTAGCGGTCGAGCAAGGTTCGAATGTCTCTCCTAAATAGCAAGCGTCTCCCTGTGAAGCCTCTCAAGCTCATAGTGAAGGGCTTTGTGAAAGAAAAGAAACCCCAAAATGGGCTACAATTGCCAGCGCCAATAGCTGTTGTGCGTGTTGCGGATGAAGGCCCATTAATGCCGGTGCCAGTAGCAAATGTGCGTGCTACGGATGAAGGCTCGTTAATGGGGTCGCCATTTTTTCCATTCCATTTGCCACTATAATCGCGATCGAGATAGTGGAACCGGGAAAATCACCCATATCGCTCTAAACTTTTGAGCCAATTACATTTCACATAATTATTTTTGAATATTTGTTTTGTTAAATAGTTTGCATATTGACTTTAATTATGTAGAAATATATAGAAATATTTGTCAAATAAAAAATAAAATTGAATTCTCATTTGTTGAAATCAAAGCTATTAATAACTTGTTAAGCAATAAAAGCAGGCTTATCCCCCGGCAGAACCAATAAGATTACCTAATTCACCAACAATTTTAATCCCGATAATACACAAGGTGTTAAATGCGTGCAAAAGGTCTCATCCCAAGGTGGGGACAACAAACACTTTTCCGACAAATCCGTGGTATGATGAAGAATGTAAGGCAGCCAAGGGATCGCTAAAGAAGAGAGGTATGGACAAAGATTATAAGAAAAAATATGAAAAATTAGTGCAGTCCAAAAAACAGAGTATGTAAACAAAAGAAGGAAGGAACTAATCACTCTTGGGAAACATAATCCTAAAGGCTTTTGGAGGGAACTGCAACAAAAGAAAAAGGTGGAAAACAATATTACGGATGTCCAATGGTTAGAGTATGCTAGACTTCTTTACGAGCGGGCCCATGAGAAAGACTACCCTCCTGTTATTAACACATCAATGGAACTATTCAATGTGGATGATATTAAACAAGGAATAAAGAACTTAGCAAGCGGCAAAACACAAGACATAGATGGGCTACAGTTTGAATTTTTAAAATGGGGGATTGAAACTCTTGCTCCTCACATAAAAAGAATTTTCAACAATGTCAATCGGGAAGGTTTTCCTATGGAGTGGACTACCAATGTGGTCATCCCTTTATTTAAAAGTGGTGATATCAATAACCCATCTAACTACTGCACAATTATGGTCAACTCTATCTTTGGAAAGCTATTTGGGAGCATGATTGAACGTAGGATCAGCAAATGGGCAGAAAATGAGGGCAAAAGAGCAAAGGGACAGGCATGTTTTAGGTCCAAGCACTCTACCATCGATCACTACATCACCCTTAGACACTTGATTGAGAAAATTTGGGATACTCAGGGTGAGGAAGCTTATTGTTGCTTTGTAGACTTTAAGAAGGCTTTCGACACGGTGCCTAGGGACAAATTATGGTATAGGATGGAAGAATTAGGCATTCCAAATGCATATAGAGCAGTTGTTCACAGGTTGTATGAGAAGGTTAGTGCTAAAATCAGAACAAGTGAAGGTATGTCAGAATGTTTTGGCAGCGACATTGGAGTTAAGCAGGGCTTCCCTTTATCTCCCATGCTTTTTGGGCTATACATTGATAAGTTGGAAGCTTGGTTAAGCAAGGATGGTGGGGATGGTATCCAATTGGCAGGTTATGTAGTGAAATTACTTCTATATGCTAACGATCTTATCTTAATTTCAAAAATAGCTCATGGGTTAAGAGAACATTTAAAAGCCCTAAAACACTTTTGTCAGGAAGTTGGGATGCAAGTGAACACCTCCAAAACCAAAATCATGATTTACTCATTGAATAGAAAAGTTAAACAACATACCTTTCTTTTTGAAGGCAGCCCACTTGATATAGTGAAAGAATACAAATATCTTGGGATTGACTTCCATTATAAGCTTAGTTGGGAAACTTGCAGAACGAAAATGATACAGGGAGGTTGGAAAACTTATTACCTACTTCAAAATAGGTGTAGAAAAGTTGAACTTTGGGATTGGAAAACCAAGAAAATCCTTTTTGGTTTATTTGTCACACCGGTTGTGCTTTATGGGTGCGAAGTGTGGGGAAGCAACACATCAAAGTGCAGTTGGAGACAAATAGAAAGAATCTAGAAACACCTAATAACAAGCAATCTCAAAGTTAAAGCCACTGTTCCTTATGAAGTTCTTTTAGCTGAAGCGGGGGATTTTCCTTTGGAAGCTTCAGCGATAACCCGGTTGTTAAGTTATCTAAAAAAGGTCGAAAACATGGATAACCATCGGTGGCCCAAAACGGTTATGGAGGATATTCTAGTTCGAAGAAAGAAAACTTGGATGAAACAGAATATCAAGTGGTTGAACAAGTGGGACATCGAATTACTTGAATGTCCTGGCACCAATAGTGAAATAAAGATCTATGTGAAGGAAAAATTTAGGACTGCCATGTGGTCAAATCAGATCGAGCGAAAAAAAGCATATTACATCAAAGAGTTTAACCCAACTAAGGAACATGGTGAAAAACCCTATTTAGGTGCAACTATTAAAGGGAAAGCGAGGTTGTTAATTGCTCAATTGAGGATGGGGTCCCACCATCTTAGATGTGAGATTGGTAGGTGGAAGACACCTAAGGAAACTTGGGAAGAAAGAACGTGCTTATTTTGTAATAAGGGGGTGGTAGAGACAGAGTGGCACTTCGTCATGGAATGCACAGCGTATGAAAATATCTGTAATCAATACTAACATATTTCAGATGTGAACAATATGCGGCAGTTATTTGAAGAGGATAAGATGAATCAGACGGCCAGTCTCCTAGTCAAAATTAATAGCAGGAGTTTTGACCTAGAGAAGAGTTTGGAGACAAACTAGGTTTTTGGTCTCGGTCCCATAGACTGTTTAGTCTCGTGGACGTCATTAAAATCTTTCATTCATTCATTCATAATTAACATTTTAGAAAGTACAATTCATCTGTGTATAGAAAATACACTACTTTTATTTTTATTTTTTATATAAAATAATACTTAAAGTAAATATATCATAGGTTAGCATAAGTATTTGATACTTGTGTTTTCTTCTTCTTTGTTTTTTATTTATAAATATTTATACTTATATAAAAAAATTTCTCATTTATAAATATTTACCCCACTTTTTATATTTTATGCATTTGTTTTATTTATCACTTCTATTTTATTTTTCAATAGATTTAGATTTCTTTATGCATAACTCTCAAAATTGTATGCATTTTCTTTACTTTTAAACCACATTATATTTATATTCTTGGTTTTTTCATTTCTATTTGATTTTAATTATTGTTTTACCTCCCTCTTCCTTTGCATGCCTTTTTATTTTTCTCTTTCTTTAGTTACCTCCTTTTCCTAAATTTTCTCTCTTATCTTATTTACCCCCTCTTACTTGATCTATAGTTTTTTAATCTCCTTTTCTCAATGTTGGATTATTTTATTAATTTCTTATTTCTCCCTCTCCCTCATCTTCTACTCCTTTTCAAGGCCTTATTTGCAATCCAATTCTACTCTTTCCTCTTCCTAATGATGGATCATTGAGTGTGTTCTGAAACGTCGAAAAAGTATAAACTGTTAAATCCAAAAGCTTGCTCTACAGCTAAAAACAATTGATTAGAGTAAATTGAAAAATCCAAACTTCAATTCACTTTCCAAAAAAAATGCCTCAGACTCACATTGAGGAGGTCCAAGACTAAGTAATGTTGGGAATAGGATGCCATTTAATTGTAATCCTAAACATATTTCATGTATCTCTTAAGTCCTTGGAAAGTGTTCCCCAACACTGGGATTAGAAAGGGATTAAATTTGAATGAAATGAACATGTAAATTGACATTTGTAATTATTCCTAGATGATAGGAGCATGTGGGGGCATCCAAGAAGATCTCCTACAAAATAGGAGCACATGGGGTGCCCACATGGAAGGTGGAACCCACCTTGCTTAAGTTAATTGTTTTAAGGATTGATAACACTTAAGTAATGCATGTTTAGATCCTACAAGTTAGGGATTGATATTTACATGAGTGGAGTTCAGTTCAGTTCAGTTATGGTTCAGTTATTTTTAGCTACATGTAGTTAGTTTGAGTTGAATGCTAGTTGACTTCAGTTGACTTGAGTTGCATGACTAATGACTTCAGTTGCATGATAGATAATAGGTGGATACTTACAGTTAAGTGGGGATGATCAATCATGCATAATGTTTGCATGAATTGATGGAGAGATATGTTTCAGTTAACTAAGATTGACTTGGACCCACCTTGGGCGCCCAAGTTGGCATCTTTGAGTTAACTCCATTTGCATGAGAAGATATTTACAAGGCTCAATTAAGTGGGACCATTCTTGGGTGCCAACTTTGAGGTGATGCTTGCAAGATATTCTCTTGACCAACGATTAGTTATATGTTCAGTTTGGGGTACCTAAATTGAGGAGACTATGCTTTCGACTTCATCTTACAATGTGGAACTCTACTTGCTCAATTTAGGCATAGATTTTTGAGAGGAGCTTTATGCTCTTCTATTTGATAACTTATGAGTTTACATGCTCATTAATTGTCTATTTATTGTAGCAATTGCATCAAAGTTTATTGCAGGTTAGCAAGTTGAGCTTGTGCATGTGTGAGGATTTGAAGCATGGCATGGGATGTGTGGATTCATGCTTAGTCACATGGAATGCATGGATAGCTTATGCTGCAAAATGTGTATGAGAGTTTATTGTAGGTTGTGAAAAAGGATTGTTGAAGGAAAGGAAGCATATCAATCAAGGATTGATACAGTATTATTGTAATCTTGTTTTAAGGTTAAATAATACAAACACTATTGATTATGATGGAGTTCTTTCCCAAAAGGGTTTCTCCACGTATATGTTGTGTCACTTCTATCTTCTTATCTCATTCTTCTACAATCTTCTGTCTCTTTCTACAATTGGTAAAATTAATCTAAATAGATTAATCATACACAAATAATTGTGACAAAGAACACTTAATTAAATCTATAGTATAATAGTTTTACAAGTTTAAAGCTACAATTTCACCTTCATTTTCAACAAGTATTGTCTGTCAAAGTACTTTAAATAGCTTTGATTCATGGACCTCCAAACCCTACCCTTGTCAAATGTTCTTTTAGTTGTCCAAAGCATCATTTTCCTTACACAAATAGTCAACAAATCGACCAATGTGTTTATCCAATTAAATTAAATTGATGGTATTTACGCTCTAATTTCATGCCCTATCGTTGATAAGAAAATGTTCAATTTTCTAGCCTAGTCGTTTTAGCTATCCTTAATAATGTTGAACAACGCCTCTTGACAACCCTTTCACCAAATGAACCATCACTTGGCTTCTTGTTGTTTTCAAAGAAATAATTTGATATCAAAACCCATGAATTCAAACATCCAAACTAAAATAACTAACTTTTTTGAACAATTAAACCCCTATGTTGAAGCTCAATTTCATTTAAAGCATGTTGGAAATTGTAATCAACCTGTTTTAGTGGGGGCACTCCTAGTTCTACATCTTTTGAGATAGTGAAGGTCCAAGAACCCATCAAGCACCTCCCTGCATATAATATACTACCCTAAAGTTTGCAATTTTTTCCACTGCTCCTAAGCACACATTTTGTCATACACTTTGTATGTATCTGTTTATTCTAAATTGGTGTTAGGAATTCACATGAAAAAAATTGCATAATTTTCATTAAAATCACATTTCATATTCATACTTATTTGAACACTATAATAGCAGTGGTATTCATAGATTGATTCAGGGAATTTTTGATATCAAAGAATGTTATAGCTACTAGAAACAGTTACAACATTTTATGATATTTCAAAATTACCTAGAGCAATTGTTAATAAATTCTAACCTAATCCAAAATAGAGTATACAACTTCAATTTCTTGTCAGCATATTAATATAGAAGTATGAATAACTCCATGAGTGGTAGATTTGTCCTCGAGAACTCTTGTCATAGTAGCATTAAACTATAATGTACTTGTCACTCCAAATTTGATCTATTCATACAATGTTATATCAAATAACAATATAAAGTTGATAAGTGAATATCCTCAAGTCTGCTTACTTTCTCCTTACAAACAAAATTGTAATTGCACTCCACAACTAATAACTATGCAATGGACCAAAGACACTTTATCTGAAACCTTCAAGCAACAAAGGCGAAAACTATCGACTGCTTAAAATTTAATCTGCGTTGAACTCAAATCACACAACCACCTCAAAGAAGATATGTATCTTTCATTGTGTTCTCTTTTCCTAGACTCACGTCTCGATTGGTTTTTTATGACTAACTTGTCAATGTTGCAATATATAATAAAGCTTCCTTGTCAAATCATGGAGCTGACTAGAGAATATGAAATTTAAATAGTGATTCGAATTCTCATGAGAACTCACCACGTCCGTCAATACAGACCTTTTCAACTTCACGCCACTCTTAAAAGATTCACAAGTTCCAGTGAATTACACATGGAATATATTCACAATTCCAAGTAGGATTGAATTTCGCAAGGAACAAATCTTTCACAACCTCAATGTATACATTCTAATGCAAATTTCATAACATCGTTCAATTATCCTCTACACAATTCCTTGAATGTTAATATCTAGGGCAATATACCCTTAAAGGGTCTCCATAAATTTGACCCTCTTTAACGAGATTCCAATTTGTACGATCCTAAATGCTTTTAAACAAAAAAAAATGCTCAGCTATTCCCTTGTATTTTCAAACCATCTACACTTTGAAATTTGTCTCAGAACGAGACATCATAAATTTCAATAGCTAAACCAACTGCAAAATGTGACTGATTTCGCTAGTACCAACTAGGGTGGATAATCTCACCACCAAAATTGATCTTCCTTCATAGGGTTTTTATAACCAAAAGGCTATGGTGAACTCCATTCAAACAATAAATACCTATTCTCCAAATCCAAAATCAACATACCTACAAAAATACTCCTGAAAGCTTTTATTCTCCTCCTCTTCGTAACTCCACCCATCGTATTGAATTCTCACCTTTTCCTTTTTCCCAATTTAATTTATTTTGTGAATTCACCCAAAAGTAACTTAATTTAAGTTGTCTTTTTAATTCAAGTTTTAAATCTTCTAAAACTTAAGTTACTTTTGCACCATTAAAATAACTAATTTGAGTTGTCTTTTTAATTTAACCTTTTTTGACAACTTAAAATTAATTATTTGATTATGATGTTGAATTAATAAAAAATCAGAACATTACAATTCACCCTTCCCAAATATTGTCTATCCTCAAGCAATATCAACACAACCATGAAGCCACCTAACTAAAACAAACTAAAACT
>VDFB02058477.1:51040-119124 GCA_007258455.2 Sequoia sempervirens
CTCTTCCCCTCTCTCTCCTCTCCTCTCCCTCCCTCACTCTCTCTTCCTGTCCACCCCCCCTCTCTCTCTCCCTCACTCTCTCTCCCTCCCTCCCCTCTCTCCCTCACTCTCTCTCGCCCTCCCTCTCTCCTCTCTCCCTCTCTCTAAAAAAGGATATCTATTATTGGGAGTTTTTTTTTTAAATTTTAATATTATATTAGATGTTATTTTATATATGCATATATTAGTTTCTATTATAATAATACAATTTATATACAATTTATGCAATATATAATTCATATATAGTATTTTATCACTATGTTATGTATAATAAAATTATTATATTACATAAATAATAATGCTTGAATATAATTAATTTTTAATAAATAATATATTATTTATATACTAAATTAATTATATATATAATAATTTACATAAAATAATAATATTATATTATATACAATAGAAATTAAAATAAAAATATACATACAAATACAAATATATAACATATAATTTATATATAATATATAATAAAAATAATATACTATAAAATAAAAATATAAATACAAATATGATTATACACATAAATTTATATTTTTACTTCTCGCTTTCATATGACTTTGAGATTGAAGAATTGAAAATGATTGTATATTTATTTCAAAAGCATACAAAATTTGATCACATATGCTCATTTAAAGTTAAAACCTGTGAATTGATGTATGAGAAGCTGCCGAGGAGGCAGAGTACAAGGTCAGAGTTTGGTTCTGTAATTTAAACAGCATGGAAGATATCTACAAGTGGGATTCGATGGTATTGAGCGGAAGGGTCATGCTGGGCAATGGATGAAGACAAACGATGTAAACTGGCTAGTGTGGGTGAATTCTGGAACATCTTGCAGATTAAAGAATTAAACATATAAAATGCAGAGAGATTGTAATAAAACATGAAGAGTTAAAAATACCTGTTTAAAAATGTAAGGCGCGACACTACTACGTCAAAAATAAGGATGAATTCCTAATCGTTGCACAGCATCAAGTATGGAGAATCTATGAAGTAGGTCGTAAGGGGAGGGGCATATTTCTCCATCTCCAAGCAGAGGATTAAGTGCCTTGTCCTTGATCTGCTCAATCAACTATGGAGAATCTTTAATACATCTGAGGAGTCGAAATAAGTGCCTTGTCCTTGATCTTCAAGCATGATCAACTATGGAGAATCTGTGATCATGTCTATCCAGCATGATCGCATTTGAGGAGTCGAAATAAGTGCTGCTATGGAAAAGTACACCTTTAATCCCTTGTCATCCATGCTTTGCACTATTAAGTTCTTGTCTTCAGCAGCAAATCATCCCTACAGATCTGAACATCCTTAAATAACTCAAATAAGGCCTCCAATTCTGCTAAATTGCCCTTGAATGTGTCTCGTGCTTAGTTAGAAAGTAAAATTATGACCTATGTTGTAAAAAAATTAATTCATGGGAGATTTGCTCAAAGCAAGCAACATATTGCTTTGATCTTGCAAGCTCTGTGCTCTTCTTTGAACCCTATGTTGTAAACGTACTAACAAAAGGGGTTTTCCTATGGTTTGCAGTGCATTAGGGAAAAATACCTAGAAAAACCCTTCATGGAACCACATAAGAAGTGGTTTGATGCAAAGATATTCAGCCCAAGTAGCTGGAAAAAGAAGTCTTCATGTTGTTTTATATTATTTTGAGCTTTACACAATAAGTTGGCTCTCTGAATTCAGGAAAACTAATAGTGTTGAACAAGAGTATCACATAGATAAGTATAACTGGAATGCAGGGCAAAAGGCAGTGGTGTTTTATGGTTTGCAATATCTTTTAAATATATAGCATAGTACTTTACTCTAGTAAACTAACGTAAATTTGAAATAGGATCAATAAGTGTTATCATAACCGACCGTTCTACACAACATTGCTTATGTACTGCTTGGTCCATCCAAAAGAACAATGGTTAATATTGCCCCGTCTACTTACATGCACTTAATGGGTTTTCTTCAGTCCAATGACCAAGAAAGCAAGTGGCTGAAGAATTTAATATACAAATATTATATTATTGAGGGACGAATTTACAAATACAAATATTTTATATAATCTAATGGAGAAACAATATTTTTTCTATGCATGATTACTGAAAAGTAGGAGTTCCTATTTTGTTGCTAAATTATTCTGGAGCATAATGTTTTTCTTCTCATGCGACCTCCTACTCCACTAAAATAGTTCCTGTAACAGCTCTCTGGCTCTAGGAAAATTCACCGCCAGCAATTCATCAGCAAAAAATTTCCCGCAGTGGTGAATTTTACTCGAGGTGAATTTTTCATGCCACTGAATTTTCCTGCAGTGAATTGTTGGTAGTGAATTTTCCAACAATAAATTATTGGCGGTGAATTTTCCGGATGCCAACAACTCTATAGAATTGCACCCTTAGTCACACATCTATTATCAACCTAATTGTTATTGAATCAATGCACCATTTTGGTAATTTTCTGTTTAGTTGTCACTAAAGTGTGATAAAATTATTTCATTGTAAATTTATAAATATTCACGTAGATCTTCATTGTAACGATCTTGAGTTTTTAATGGAAAAATTCCCAAGAGAAGAATTTCATAATGGAGGTTTTTTTTTTTTGTTTATTTATTCATTCAATTGTGCTTAGTTATCCAGGTCCCATGACCCCATAACTGCTTAAAAAAATGCAAAACCAATACTCAAGGAGAAGGCTTTATTTGATTGAAAAATTTACGAGTCACCCTTATTTACTTAAGGAGTGCCAAATTAACAGAGCAGGCCATGACTGCGTATAGCCATAGGGTCTCATGGGCTAAATGACCAAATTCAGGAGCAGATATATTGAAATACAATACCCTCTCTAATGAAGACTCACTTGTCTTTCCCAGAATAAACGGTCACAAGAACTTATGCGGAACAGGTCATGTCAATAGCAGGTCCTTTTTAATCTTGCTATTCTCATGTAATTAAATAGTGAAAATTGGACTCCTCTACGTCAATGCAGGAGCTCTTGGAACAAAACCCTTCACCGCAATGCAGGATGCGAACATAATCATGTTCAGTACACAAGTTTAGTGTATCGTTTAGTTTAAGAGTTCATGGTTGTTTTGGCCAAATTATGATAGCCCATCTAATTAAGCATTCTTACAAAGCACACAACAAATAGGGGTTCACATAGTTTACTTATCAAGTAACCATCTCTCCTATGAGGCTCTTTCAGGCAAAACCGAGATAATGAGAGATAAATTCAAAGAACTATGGAAGGCAGAAAGGATTATCAGCTATAGATTTCCTTAGGAAGATGAGATGCAAATCCATCTTTCATAAAGATAATTAGCCTTCTTTGGTTCTCTGTATTGGTTTAACTTCCAACCATTTTACAAGAGTTGAATATCTTCCAACCGAATCTGGCTATCCAATTTAAAACCGGAGCTGATAGTTCTATAAAACTCTAGATTCTTTGCCTCCGAGGGTAAAGTCTGACATGCTTATTGGACAAGGCCTTCCCCATGTAATTGATATTTTTTCTAGTAGAATATAAGATGAATTTGTTCCAAAAGGAAAAGCTGATAGAGGAACCATGAACGCATTCAGAGAGAAATAAATTGTATCTCAGCAAAGGCAAACATAGGCAGGGGATGGTCTTCAAATTCAAAGAAATCTACTTCAAACATACTGACCTCCAGAACTATAAGAATTCTTTTATTTATATCGTTTGTGAATTAATCATCTGAACAAATCCTAATAGTACGGAGAATAAAGCTATAGCAAGACTTGTTGACCCCAATGCCACACAGTAAATTTCATGGGTTTGGGGCTACGAGCAGACTTCTTGAGTTATGTTTTAAAATGCTTTCGGTTATAGATACTCATCACCACATAGGTTCCTCCCATTGGTGGCCTAATGAAGCAAGAGGCCTGGTGACCAAATGAGAGGCACTAGATAAGTTAGACATCATACATGTAAGCATAATTCAGAAACGGGATTAATCACATAGCATAAATCTCAGCAGCTTATAGGTACAATGTCGGTGAGAAAGCCTACAATCTCAGCTGCACCAAAATGCAGAAGAGAAGCTGCTAGATGAGCTATCGTAATTTGGCCAAAATGTTTCTTCTCTCTCCCTCTCTCTTAAATACCAAATTAGTGTATCGTTTAGTGGTCACCAAAAAACCTTCCTTTACCTTTACCTACATATATAAATGCCTGCATATATATATAAACTAAGAGGCAGAGGCTGAATTTCTACAATGATTTTCATCAATCTAACATTAAAATTGCAGTGCCACGAGCTGGTAGTTGTTCAGTATCAAGTATCAACAAGTCTCGTGATTTATAGTACAAGCCTTCAGGTTTTAAAGAGCCAAACCTAACCTAAACCATTTCTATTTTTCATCTTTATCTCTCTCAGAAGGCTACACTTCAATAGTTTTTATTAAAAACCCTTCATCATCAGTAGGCTGATACATGCTTGGTAAAGTGTTTTGTTGGGGAATCAGGGAATTCCACATTCATGTGTTCAAGTATTAATGATAAACAATTTCTGGAGAGATTCATCCATAATAGCATCCTCAGAATTTGTTGTGTTAGACAGAGATTCCTTCATTTTCATTTTGTTCGAAGTAAATCACCGAGGGAGCTACAATTTCAAAATGTCTTTATGAAAAAAAAATCCTTCAGTTAAAAGCCCTGGCTGAATGCCATCTTGTAATGGAGTAAGATGCTAATTCAATAAAGAAGCTCTCTACCATAAAAAAATCGTTGATTGCTTGTTTGTTTCTTGAATGAAACCTTTATAAATGGTAACTGAATTAAATATACCATACAAGAATGTTCATTGCCATATTTGTTAAATAATTCCCTACAAATGGATAATTTGCTACTTCAAACATACCATTCAAGAAATACCCATTCCCATATCTGTTAAAATTATCTCTTCCAAATAGGTAGATGATTTGCCACATCAAATAGACCACACAATGCACGTGCTTATTGAAAGACTCCTTTCGAAAAGATGACTTGCTGCATCGAATGTACCATACAAGAATGCCCCAGCCTAGTTCGCTCTACATTTCAAAACAAACCCAGTGTTTGCAAACTTCAATGCCCAATGCCCTTAAGAAATCGATGGTCATTCTAAGGTTTGTATATTACAGAACAGTTACAAGTTGGGAAAACCCAAACGATTCTTCACTTGAACATCCCAGATTGATACATAACATGGAGCTGGTCTACATGAGGAACCCAATTTTTGCCATTATATTGCTGGGTATCCAGTACCATAGGGCAATCTGTAAAGTACTAAATGAGGGTTAATCGCCACTTTCCTCTTAAATCCTGTCAGTAAATCTTCCTAAGAAAGATCAAAGAACCCTCACACCAATACTATTGGATCGCTAACCTAATTAAAGCATAAACCCATGATTTTAATGGGAGTAAAATACCTTAAAGAAAACCTAAACTATTACCAACCCAAACTCCACAGAAAACTATGGGCAAAAGTTACTAAACTGAAGTTATAAAGCTGCTCATGCTTTGTAACTCACGCCATTCAATTACAGTTGCTTCAATGTGAATAATTCTTTCATTTTCCACTCTGCTCTAAAAATCCCTTCAGAATTTCTTCCTAATCTTTTATTCACATATGCACAGCAGTAGAGAAAATTAATAATAATACAAGAAAACAATGGGTTCACAGTTAGAGATTACTTTATTGCAGATCCTTAAGATTTGATAGAATGAAAGAAAAAATAACAGAACAGGGCAAATGTAAATTTTCAAAAATCGATCTCTGGCACTCCCAATCAGTTTCAAAGAAATGAAAAACTCCCTATAATGGGTGTGCATACGTTTGTTTGAGTAAGCTATCACTGTTATGAAAATCAAATGCATTCGACAAGAAACACACTGATCTGCATTCAGATGTTGAAGATATACCTCAAGGCTTGAACAGACATTAGAGCAGCAAGTTGTCCAGGAAAGCAAATCAGCTCTTCCACCTCTTATCAAGACAGATAAAGAAAGCTCACGCCCTTCATTTTCAACTACTGAATGCATCTGCTCAGAGCCCTCTTGAACAATCAGAATGTTGCTGCAAATGATAGAATAAAGAGCTTTGAAAGCTTAATTTGTATTTGAAGAGCCTTCAGCGGTGCAACGGCTAGTTAGTTTTCTTGATTTAAATTGTTGCTTTCTTTTGAGGTGATCTTTAATTTAGATATTATGATAACGGGATATTCTTATAAATTGTTGCTTTCTCCAGACTCCTTCTATGTTGTTTTTACACCCATGTCCATTTCCCTTAGAATGGCGGTTGAGAATTTGTAGATAGGGTATATTCAGAGTTACCCGACAGGGTATGTCAAGATATCCACTGTATAAAAGTGCAGTTTATTTTTAATTTTTAAATAGAGATGTGGATGTTTAAAAATATAAAATTATAATTTTATAAATTATGTTAAGTTACTTAAAGGTATAGATAATGGTTGTAATTTTGATTTAAGTTAGAATAACATATAATCAATTTATAAATATTGAAATATATTTTTAATTCATATCTTAAAATTCTAACATTTAATGGTTAATGAATTCCTAACATCTTTAATAGCACTTTTCCATTTTCAAAATTTAATTAAGTGTTGTATTTTTTTTCTAAATTTCATATTTATAATTCCATTTTAATAGCTCTTCAATCCTTTATTTCATTATTTGGTCTAGGTAAATTTAGTGGAAGAACACTTATTTTTCATTGCATTTTTTGAGAACCTAAATTTCTTACACAATAATATCTTTTTTCTACTGTATGGCTTTGATCTACTTCAACTGGAAGTTTGGGTTACCATAAAAAGAAAAGTTTCATAGGAGAAAAATAAATGGTACCCTAGTCATCCTTCACAACATAGCTAGGCGATTCTTTAGTGCAATGCTTTCTTCATCAACTGTGTCTTTAAACTTTTCCATGGCACTAGATTCAATGCTTACCTTGCGATAGCATTACATGAATTCTCTGATCAACCTTTCTCCTTGGGACTACAAGGTGTAGTTGTACTCACCACTCCTACATCACTTTGTTGAGATCCTCTATCCATTGTTGCTAGGAGGTTTTCAAGCTAGTGCATTTGAGTCCACTAGGCTCATGAGGTATTCAATGTAAATAGATAACTCACCCTAGTTACTAGAAATTTGGTTTTCCTAATAACATTGTATCTTTTGTACTATCTTAATCAACCAAACATATTCTATCCAAATTGGAAGTGCCAACTTCAAAGCCTTACCATCCATAGTCATGGCAACAACTCTATATCATGATTTATACTTACACTAAAATATGTTATTCTCATATTAATGATAGGATCATCCCTACACCTAGACCTAAACATCGAGGACTCATTTATAATGGCCCTTCATACATATCACTTCTTAAGAATTAGAGGCTTTACAATTCATACACCAATAACATAAAGTCATCATCCTCACATTTGAGATTAAGTCTCTAACCTTTTATTAAACTTAAGTTTAATTAAACTAATGCTTTAAATCAATCCATATATAATAGTACTCTAACAAATACAGTTTTCTAGTCAATTATTACCTTTATGCCAATATCAATGTATGAACACACAAATCTATATAATGATTAGCTGATACATGAATCACATTTACACATTGTAATTATCTCATACATACAAAACATTTACACAATGTGACTATTAAATCATGCATACATTATATACATTAAATGTGACAACTCATGGATGCATCAAATATAAACATTGCAAATTGATCATGCATGCATCACATAAACATAGTGTGACTAGCACATGTACCCCATGCAACTATCTTATGCATACATCACATATACATAATGAGTAGCCCATCCATAGACACACATACACAATGTGAATAACTCATGCATTATAACGTATGCATTGTGGGGCTTGCTCATGCATACAACACACACACACATACAATGTGAAACTCAATATAATTATATATGTACACATAGCGACCAACTAGCAAAAAGATGTGGTTAGAACCTTACTACAATCAACTTACCCTTTACCTAGTTTTGTAATGCATAATCCCTTAAATATATCCCAAACAAAAATAATAGTATTAGTTCATTCTATACTACACTATGGGCTTCATCATTTATACCAATTCACTACCAACTATGAAGACAAGTGAGCATCTTACTACTTGTGGTAATCACCAAAAAGGAACAGCTATAACAAAAACAACATATTTGTCTATTAATAATATTTTCATAGCTTGTTGAACCATGTGAGTCAATGGATCTTAATAGATATTACCTCCATGTCACTAGTGAGAGTTAGTTCCACTTGGTATGAGGTAGCTCTTGCCATCTATCACCTACACAGTACTAGTAAAAGCTAGTTAAGCCATGTGATACCATGGGTGAATCTTAGCACTCATCATCTACATTCCATTAGTGATAGTCAAACTCTAAGGCATGATAATTACTCCTAACATATTTCACCTACACAATACTAGTGATATTCAATAAAACCCCCTATGTATCATAACATACATATCTCCTAGAATCTTGCATCTCTAGAATATTGGTGGACGACATCTAATCCTAAATATATTGTGAATAAATATATAACATCCTTCGCCTACATAGTATTGGTGATAGCCATCTACCCATGTACATATAATTTATCAGACTCAACTCTAACATGTGTGTCCATCTTATAATCAAGCTAGAAAGAATACTAGGAGGGAGGAATTATTTATTTAAGTATTAAACCCAAACCTCATATTTATTCCCTAAACTTTCACTACCAATTTAGGTTCATGACATCCTTCACCCAAGGATTACTTACATACCCACTTCCAAATTGTATCAAATTCACATGTAGTTCTCCTCACTTTGGTCTCTAAAGGATCAAACACATAGAATTCCTAAATCTAAGCTTTGATAACCACTCAAGAAAATTTTGCATAGAAGCGAGATAGTATATGAGGAAGACCATAGAAGGGATTAAAACCATATAGTGCAAAAAATCATTATTTACCAATGGTCAATCTGAAATATTTATTGTTCTTAAAGTTCTATTAATTAATAATAAAACTCAAAATTCCTAAATTATTATTTCATATCTCAACAAGGTTCCTTTATATGATTCCCAACAAATAAATAATTCTTACTAGTATTAAAAAAATTGAAGCATGTTCCTAGTTTAGCAAGCATATCCTAAAGCATTTTCATCCAAGGGCATCAAGATATCAAATTAAACCTCACCATGTTATAATTCATAACTCAACATGAACCTCCTAGAGTCCCTTACAAAATCATCTCATTAACACATAGGCTAGGTTGGTTACTTATAAATAATAAACAACCAAATTGTGACCATTTCATAAAACTCATAATGTTCAAAATTTTAAAGTAATCACCAATTCAAGTCTCCATACATACCCATTAGGATAAATAGAGTTTCATACTAGATCTCTATAAACCCTTTCAAATTTTCTGCTTGGTATGGAATGTTTCATTTATTTATGTCAAAATTTATGATAATTTTTATATCATCCCATGCTAAGTATAGGATTGTATACATATATATAGCTCAAATAACATTAATACCCACTTTATATGAAAGTCTTGTTATAAAAATATTAAGTTTCATTGTCCCACCTAATTTTAGACATACAATTATTAACCTTATAACAATCAAATCCATGTACACAAAAATTATGCATATATTAATCAATATAATATAGGCACAGTCGTATCAAAGCATAGGGAAAAATGAAATAGTCAATATATTGTCACAATACAAAAAGTATCCAAACATACTTTTATGTCTCCAAGTAGAGTCCTAACATAATATGATTTAATGATATCAAGTATCATAATCATATTATATTATATATCTTTCTTGACAAAGCACATCATGCATCAAGAAGGGCACATAAGAATCATGTAAGGTTCAAGGTCCATATACAATAGTACTTATAAAATTTCTTTAGACATTATTGATACTTAATTCATACTCAAGATAGTGAGAAACACTATATCCATTAGATCACCATATGAAGATATATGCCCAATAATTTTACTAATAATAATATTCTTAACTTTTTAAATTTCATTTCCGTACAGTGAAACCAAATTATTGTATTGGTATGATTCATCATGTAGATTATATTTCCACTTGGTAATTATAATAAATGTGACCTTAATGGTTAGTAAGTAGTGATTCCATATAACAATGATATATTTATAAATCAAAACATACAATCATATTATAATTATAATTGAACCCAACTCTTCATGTGCATGGTCATAATAGAATACTATATAGGGATAAAGTTAGTGAAGTCTAGTATAAAGTGAATCCCAAGTCAATTATGTACCCTAAATACATATAATTGATCAATTTCATCAAAAGCAACCTTGGCCAAGGTTTAGTGAATAAGACATAATGATTGCATATTTAATACAATAAATTTTTAGACTGACATAATATTATTTTATATGTTTAACTCCTATTTTGAAACAACTCACCTACACATGTAACTACATTAGAATTATACAATAGAATACAAGCATAACTCACCAAATACCTAGAGTCCTTCAAAAATATTATCCCTTGATCTCAACTTCTAAACTTTCTATGCATATATCAAGGATGATAGTTAGGCTATCAAGTTATAGTTTTGTTGCATAGACAATTGCCATTGCACCAAAAGATCGACTTGTTAATGCTCGATACAACTACTAAAGTTAATGAATCCATGAGAGGTAGTTAATCCATGTCATGAACCCGAGCATTGCACTGCACAACACAAGGAGACCAAGGATGCACACTTGCAACAATCCCCCCTAGCGCAAGTGAGGGGTTCAAACTTGTGACCCGAGCTCTGATACCAATTATTTCACAGATGATTGTCGTTGCACCAAAAGATCAAACTATTAATACCTGATAAAACCACCAGAGTTAATGAAACCATGGGAGGCAGTTCAACCATGTCACAAACCCAAGTGTTTTGTTGCACTACACAAGGAGACCAAGGGCACACACCTTGCAACATCGTTCAATCTCATAGTCTTGATATAACCTATTAATTTAAATATTCTACTAGTTAGTCAACCAATATTCATAAATTTGATGCTCAAATTCATATTTAACATTCTATAAAATATAGACACTCATTTTCTTTCATTTTAAAAATTAGCACTATAGTAATAAAGCATTGAACAAACATTAGTAATTCTAATTTACAACCATAGTATAATACATCTCTCCAATAATTTTTTATCCTCAAGATAAAAATAGTATACTAACATCTCCCCATTTTAAATAATAAATGTAACATATTCAAATACAATCATGACAAAGATCTACTCATAATTCTAGTGAAATTCATGCAAATATTGCATGTTCATACAACCAAATTCAATGAGTGTTAACTCAGTAATACCATCCATAATAGCCACAACCTAAAATATTGGTCACATAAAATATAGAGATACCATGAACATGCAAGACGTTGAAAGGAGATCTAGCCTAAATGAATTAAACTAGATCGATTCTCTTTCACCATAAACATTAGGGATCCAAAATTAACCAAGTAGTACTATTTGGTTGTTGTCATCAAAGGGAAGTCAAATAGGATGGTTTAGGGTTTTGGTCCCTTTTTCTTGTGTGTGTTGTGACTAATATAATGATTTATATTAAACTAGGTGAACTAGGATCAAATGAACTAAGTGTAACAAAATCTAGAAATCACAAAAAAAATGAAAGAAATAGAAAGTGTGTAACGCTCTGTCGTGTAAACCCCAAAGGAACAACTAAAAACGCAACAATTTTTTTTAAAAAAAACATAAAGAATGCACTTTAAGTATTCCAACATAACCAGTGTTTCAAGTTGCACATCAAAGTCCCTTGGGGTACACGAGGTGACATTACCTAAACTATCCCATGACAAAGTTAAGAAACAAAACATTAAATTACCAATTACGTATCCAATCATTCACATATCACTATTCAAAAACATCCATTAACGATAACCAAATTAATAAGAATAATCCATATAAACCATACATGCAAATTACAATGAATTAATCATGAAGATATTAAGTACATATTTCCACAGATACAACATAACATCAACAATATTTACAAATGGTAATTCAAGAATGATTTACATGGTATGATAATACATTACATCAGTTTGATAGTACATCTCAATGAACACATATACAAAATTACATCATAAGTCTTCCCAACACACGTGGGAGTCACACATCAATACAAAGAATACATTTGAAGTACAAATATACATCTGATAACATATGAATCCTGGATCAAACTGCATCAGCAAAACTCTGCACTTAATGGTACAACTGCATCCAAGGGGACCCAACGGGGTGCATAGCATGTTCCACCCAACCACCCCCGTGCTAGGAATAAATAAGGAAAGATCCCCGACCAAGCACATCCAAACAGTAACAAAAGACTAAACTCCAGACACGAAAAGTAAGAGAACACAAAGAAATATCTCATAGCAACAATAAATCTCCAAAACATAACAATAGACCACTTCCAGAGGATTTCAATAAAACAACTCAAAGGGAATGCTAGAGGAGAGTGTCATTGCATGGCCTTACATGGATTATCCAGACAACCTATCAGAAGGTGTCGCCTCCATCTATGGTTATCCTGACAGCCTATCTCAAGGCGCTGCTCCATAGGGTTACTCATGCGGAACCATTAACCTCTCGTGAAGACGAGGTAACGATCATGCCAACCACGGCCTTCTCGGCCCACCTTTTATTCTATGATAACACTAACAGGCGAACAATACATCCATTATTATCTTATTAATGTTTAACTACCCACCCCCTAATTAATTACTTAGGTTATCACTTATTACTCTAACTCTAATGTGGGTTACCCTGACAGCCCCTTTGTGCGTTGGCCCCCACGTAGAGCCACTCTCCCTAGAACCCAAAACATAAAATCCAACACCAAGGAGTTGTACTACAAGAACACTGAACCAAAAAATGGAACATCCGCAAGGCAAAACCATCTCGCCAACATCATATGAAACAACATCCATAAAAATGATACAACCCATGTGTAAACTCTAGTCACGACTATATCCAAAACATAGGAACAAATATCCAATTACAAGATAAAAAATAAAAATTAATTTCCCCACCTCTGGAAGTTCCTAACCAACAACTTAAACTCCTATAGAAAGATAAACTAACTCAAGGGTTTTCCCACATGACACAAATCCAATAAAGAGAAAGCCACAATTGACTCAACGAATAATCTCGAGAGTACACAATTACATTAAACAATGCCATATAACACATTTCAAAACACAATAATTTCACCCAATAAATAATTTAATTTCTCAAGAATATTCAATTTAATTCAAAGCACATCGTTTATTTCTAATTTCCTCAATTACACTATAACATTGCAACTTATGAAATTATCTAATTAATTCATAATCATAGCATATAAAATCATTTATATATATATATATACATATACATATATACATACATATATATATATACATATATACACTTTTATGCATATATGTACATATATATATATATATATGTATGTATTTATAAAATAAAACATATATTAAAATTTATACATTTAAATCATATCATAAAAATTACCCATTTATTTCTCTATAATTTTACAGTTATATATATATATATATTTATTTATATACATATATATATATAAATATCTATAAAAAAAACATTAAAAAAAAAATCAATTTTTTTTTAAAAATAAGTTTTAATAAATGAAACCCCACAGGTGGTAACCATTGTGTTGGAGGCCGCAGTAGCCCACCCGTACTGCCACATGTGGGTGGTACGGCTTCGGCCGACCACCACCCCCAATACAAAATAAATAAAAATTATATATATATATATATTTAATTTTATTTCTTTTTTCAAAACAAACACGAAAATCAATATTCAGAAATATTTTTATATTATATTCATTTAAAAAAAATAAGAACACGAATTTTGAAAAGAATATATGTATATATATATATATTTAAAAGGACAATATATAACATATGTACATGTATATATATATATTTGCCCAAATAATACAAAATAAATAAACAAATAGGATGAAAACCAGTCCAATTCATTTTCCTTCAATCATAGAATAAATATGGGTATACAATTTTAATACCCTAATAAATTAATTTTCTTTCAAATCAAGAATTTTAGCAACAAGATTTAGAGAAGAAATTCAGAAGATTTTTCAATAGATTTCTACAAGATACTTAAAGATTTAACACAAACGATATTTCTAAAACAAAGCCCTCTTTCAAAAACAAAGAAATTGATTTTCAAATATGGCAGACATGATTTTCGTTTTCCCTTACAGAACAATAAAAAAGAAACAAAAGAATTAATTAATCGAAAAGAACCTAGAGTCCTTCATTTGATGACGAATTCAAACACGGTAACCGTTCTTCCTCTTTCAAAAACGAGCTTCTTCTGCAGATCCTTCTCAAATTCCTTTCAACTAACTTCTGAATCAATTTGCTATTCTTTTCTTATAGAACAATTTCTCCAGACAAATGCAAAAAAAACTTATCTTTTTCTTTTCCACACCCAAAACCAAAAACCATTCCTGTGTGTGTAGAAAAGAACTTCCTTCCCTCACAAAAATAAAGAAAAATAAATAAAGCTCTTCTTTTTTTATCACAAAAATCCAACCCATCCATTGGTTCTTTTTCTTGCTTTAAAAGCTCACACTTATCTCACAGATTTAATTAAAAATTCATTATTTTTACATGATATTATCCTCACAAGATATTCCCTTTTGATTTTCAAATTTTAGTATCTTGAAAAAGATAATTTATAATTATCACCAACATTATTTATTTAAATTAATTACTTACACCTTTTTAATTAATTAAATATCTTCTAATTTACAACATTTAACTCCAAAATTACAATTACTCACAATTAATCATATCCACAAAATATCATTAATTTATTCCATACAAAGTAAAAATAAATTAAATAACAACTAATAATAATTAAAATAAATAAACAACAACAACCAATACTCAGAAAAGGACAAAGCCAAAACCATGACACAACAAGACTCACAACGAGGTGACAGACTTGGGATGAGGACACTTCCTTATCAACTCCTTTTTTCAACATCATACTCATTGGGTTAATTTAATGCTCACCCTGTTCTACCGAAGCAGGTGGAATCGAGACTTTATTCCTACAATTCCTGCATACAAACAAATGTCAAGTAACATGTAAATCTCTATTGCAGACACACCATGAAAGGTAATCACAGGGTAGCAGGGCACTCGCAAGCAAGTGATGCTACTCCGTCCTTTCACCAAGACTCACTAGCAAATACATTAGGAACCATAGCAACATAGAATCACAACATCACCACATATAATATTAAAGAAAACCATAGCATAACCAAATAATATAACCACATAATGTATCATCAATCATCATAATTAATGTCAAGTGAAGCAAACAAACTAAACAAAGAATCCACACACAACCAAATCGATGAACTAATCACCATCACAAACCAAGTATCAAACCAACACATAAGAGTATCAAAGGGTATCAACAACATGAGGGGTATTACAAAGTGGATATGGAGAAGAGATATAAAGAGGAACCTGACATTGAAATCAGGAGAAGAATTGACAAGACAAGGGCATTGGGTTCCCTATTCTAGAAGTACTAAAAGCTAGGGTTATAGGGCCTACACAAGTGTACCAGTGTCTAAAGGTCTCTAACAAAAGAAATCAAAATTCAAATATTGATAGACTATGTGTAATTAATGTGCCCTAATTTGTTGATGATGTCCTTGAAACATGCATTAGGGTTTGGGATCCTTGAGATGCTAAATCCACTTCAATTAGTAGAAAAGCTATGAGCCTACAAAATACACAGAGGGAGAAAGGTTGTGTTATATAGGGGCTTGCCTTGGTCAAATCCTATGTTAGTGTTCTCACCTCCACAACAACTATGATGATAGATGATAAAGAGTGTGTTCTCATGAGGGATTAGAGGAAAGATAAATGACAAATGATAATTAAAAGATAAAAGGGGTGTCTTACCACTCATATCTGAAGCCCTTGTTGGATTGATGTAGTTGTATCAATCTCATACAAGGTGGATGAATGAGTATCCTTAAGATCCTATAGCTATTAGTGCTTATTATAATGATAATAAATAAGAAACATCTTACAATACATGAATATGAAATTTTATTTAGGTTGTAGACTATAATTTACTGTAATTATGTTTCTTATCTTATACTTTCCTTGCTTTTGATGTTGCATTAATTACTTTAGGGGTATTTTAATGTGAGTTAAAAATAGAAAATATAAACATACAAATTTAAATGATGATTCTTTAAAAAATCTTTGTTATGACATAGCAAACCCTATGAAAACTTTGAAAACCTTTCTTAAGCAAAGCCTAGCTAGATGTAGTGTAACGCCTCGCCGTGTGAACCCCAAAGGACAATTACACAATAATTACTGCACATTTTTTTATTTTTTTTAACAGATAACATAACATACATGTAAAGCACATTAAGTCATAACATGAATTTCATTTAATTAGATTCATTAGCACATACATCCCTTGGGGCATGCGAGGAGTCATTACGCGACTTAGATCCTCACAATGGCAATAACGAATAAAATCCCAAGATATAATCCATAACAAAGTAAACATTATCAAATGTAACATATACATGATAAAGCATTGATAAGAAACCACCTGTGTACATAAATACAACATATACATGATTAATTCAACACCTTAAATAACAACCACCATGGCCAATATCCACACAAGGTTTAACGTTACATTACAATACAATGTTCTGGAGATACAATGATACAACAGTGTTTCCAATCATGAACAAAAACCATACACAAGATAACATGATACAACTGAACAGAGGAATACATAGAATCATAACTGGCTCCAAGACATATACAACTCTGGAGTCACCGCAACAACACCAATCTACACCTCTCGATCCTTAACTAGGGACCCAATGGGGTGCTTAGCACGTTCCACCCGACCATGTGAGTCTGAAGACCCAACCCCCCCTTGCTAAGGAGCTGACAAGAAAAAGACCTCAACCAAGAACATCCAACCAGGGAACCACAAGACTCAACATCATACAAAAGTATCATATAACTCAAGAATTACAATGACAAAATCAACAACATCCAAGAGTCAACATAATAACTTAAATTCATAAAACCCATCACATAAATCAAAGCGATAACCAGTAACAAGTAACCAAAGGATGATCATTAGACACTTCCAAATCAAACTGAATAAACATAATACAATTCCAAATTGCAATTAAACAATACAATAACATCATATCATAGTACCAAAAAGAGTACAAGGTCATAAGTCAAATGTCAATAAGATCATACAAGCCCACAAAGTACACCAAAGATGTATCAAGGCAATGCTCCATAAATCAATACAAATCCATTCAACAACAATTTAAACCAACTTCCATAACATACTTCCAGAGGAACACAATAAAGTAAAAACACCTGGGCAACTAGGGGAGAGTGTCATCGCATAGTCCTACATGGGCTATCCTGTGCTCTTCCTCCCAACTGGAGGCGCCGGTCCCATCTATGGCTATCCTGTGCTCTTCCTCCCAACTGGAGGTGTTGGCCCATAGGGTGACTCATGCAGAGCCGTAGACCTCCCGTGAAGACGAGGTTACGACCTTGCCAACCATGGCCTTCTCAACCTTCCATTAGTTTGCGGAAGCACTAATGAAGACGAGGCATCCATTTTTTTTATCTTATAATGATGTTACTACCCAACCCTCCTAAGTTAATTATTAGGTTTTCACTTGATTACTAACTCACTCATGGGTTATCCTGTGCCCTTCCCCTTAAACGGGGTGTCGGCCCCCACGAGGAGCCACTCTCCCTATAGACCCAACAACATCCAAACTAAAAACAACTAAGGGTTGTACCATCATAATTTGAACAAAGAATCACAACATAAAAGCGTGCGAGGCATTACCCATCTCGCTAACCAATACAAAATCAGAGTCTCACAAATTTTCGTACAACCCTTTCAAAATAAGATACCAATATCTCGCCATGTCAAGAGCACATAAAATGAGGAACATTAACCAACAATAAAATCAAGCCTCTGGAAGAATCTCAAAAAGTTTACACTAGGGTTTCCCCACCAAAGAACTGACAACAATAATTGCAAGGCCACAAGAACTATTTTCAATCCCAATATAACGAGTGAATACATCAAAATAAGATCAACAACCTCATCCAAACAACATTAACAACCTCGATACGAACTAAATCGAAATTCCAAGGGAAACCTCTATTTTCTCCTCTCAGAATACCCATAACTCAATGAACTTTTCAATTTGACTCATTAACAACTCAAGCAGAACTGTCAATCAAGACAAAGATAACATTAACCGATTTGCCACTTAGGTAAAGAGCAAAAGAAAACATATGGGTTCCCAACGAATAGCAACATAAATTAAATGAGAGAAAAATTCCTCACTCAAAATCAACTCACAAAAGAATCACATCAAAAGGATTTATCAAAACAATCCATAAAACCACACATTCAAATACAATATATCCATTCATTCAATAAGAAGTAACTTGAAACAATCTAAAAAGAACATTATTTTAAAGATCAGTCATTTCCAACATTTAAGGATAGCACAATGTTGCGAAGTGAAGATAAAATATAATGTTTTTAAGCCATAAGACACTAATCACAAGTATACTCTACCAAACACAAATTAAAACAAATATATTCCAATTTACACATTATACTGTTACTCTTAAATAACAACAATCTCCATTCCTAATTCTATCACTCTCTTTCTTGTCAAGACTACTTAATTCCTTTATATAAAACAAGTTAATAAATTTACGATGATATAATTCAAGAACTTCCTTAATATTACTCAATTAATCATCTAATCCATTTAATCATTCTCTTTCTTCTATTTAACTACACTTTACATAATTATTTTTAGAAACATTTCCTTTTAGAAAAATTATTCACTCAAAACCATTTCTTCAACATAACTTAAACACAATAAATTCACATAGGCAAAATGTATTCTTACATTAAAACACTATACATATATATCATTAATATATTTTCTTTTAAACTTAATTTACTTTAACTCACTCAATTGCCTAAATCTCTATAAGAATAAGTACTTATTTATTTCAAATAAAAAGAGGAAGATATCTATTACTCCAAAGTTACCCATATAAATACTAAATATTGACAATACAAGAATCTATGTGTCCCTCACATAATTAATACCCAATATATATATATATATATATATTTATTTATATACTTATACTTGAAAGAGAAATTATAAATCAGTCTTCTTGAAAGAGGGAACAATACCAAACTAGAGCTCGTTAATTATTTCTTTATTTATTTATTTAATAAGGAAAAAGGTAAAATATTCAGATGACTGAGATACAAGACTAAGCTTTCGGTTAACTATACTCATCACAACTTTCCAACCATTTATAATATATAAATATGTTGGACCACATGTTCTATCCTCACTTTCCTATGATTTAAATTCAATACTCTATTTCTACCCAATACGTGCTATCCATTTTATTTCATTTTATTGTTTGTTCTTGTCATATTAATGATAATAGGTTCTATGCAATTTTTTAACAAATACAATTAAACTCATTTCATCTTGAAGAAATTAAAAATACAATATATTAGAACATCTAGCTATGTGCTAAGTTCTATGCACTGAATCAATTATAACCAATAGGGCATTCAACAAGGATGTAACAAAACAAAGCATAAAGGGTAAATGAATTCCAAAAGATATCGCAGGTGTAATAGCTCAGTTAGACATGTATGCGAAAATGAGGAAGCTTAGACAAGGCATGAAAACTATTTGCTAAAATGACTTAAAGAAAAAGGAATACCATGATTGAAGGATACACACCAAAAATGTATTTGATAATAAGATTTTAGAAAATTCTAGTAGGATGTGTTGATGTAGTTGGATGAAACAATGAAGTATTATAAGGAAATGAAAGCAGACACACTTAAATCCTTATGTGCATGAATTCACAGGCTCGACTTGAGAATAACAGAAGCACATTTTAGTGTACAATTTAACACCAATCTAAGATAAAAGCCATTGAGTCTTAAGGAAGAGAATTATTGAAAACAACATGAAGGAAAGGTAAATGCACAAATGACAAAACAAATGGAACAATACATTTGTTCGATGATGCATGAAACAATTTGATTAAACTAGAGGGATTATTTAAACTTTTAAACTTCCCATTATGCCAGGGGCGTCGGCAGAAACAGGTTGCAAACAGAAACAGAGAATTTATTTAAATCTATACACCCTACCATGTTCATGTGTGCCACTGCGACAGGTATCAATGAAACCACAGAGACTATTTTAATTTACTACTCCTTTGCAAGTCTAAAGTTGCAGCTATGATGGGTTGCCAATGATTTCAGGGAGACTATTTAATTCTATATAATGTCTCAACTCTAACTGCCGTAACAGTGACAGGTTGCCAAGTATATTAGAAAGTGAATACTGTAATTTGGAAATATCGCTGTCTACTTGCATTATTATCAAATTCCAAAATGTTATCCACCGGTCTGAAGGGAAGGAGAAAGGTGAGGTGCAAATACGTGACTTATGAGGAGGAGAAATAATGTTCAACTTTTCTTTTTTTTGAACTTGACGCATATCTGTTTGGTGGCGAGTTTCCAGAGACGCGCCAGTTTGGAAAATAAACTTCACCACGATCAATGGGAAGCTCTTTGTTATGCTAGTTATTGACAATATTTTATTTTCAAGTGCAGCAACTGTGATAGATTGTCAGAGTGATCTAGCAAGTTATTTAAACCTTTAAAATTTCCTATTATTGTTCAAGAGCCGTAGCTGAGACAGGTTGACAATAAAAATTAGAGAGTTTATTTAAATCTATAAACTTCCTATAAACTTCAAGTGCGCGGAAGAGAGAACTGAAAAGAAGGATAAGGTTCAGGCAGAAAAGATGACAACTGATTTTAACTAGAACATAGCATAAAGCTTAAGGTATTCACACCTTCATATTTCTCCTTTCGTAATTCCATTCAAGTCTGAATCTACGCTTGGCTGCTCGTGGGATTCCAATCTTCTTTGTGCAAGCCTCTCCCGTGCAGGATGCCTTTTTTTTTCTTTCCCCCCATCAGCTAAATTTATTTTGCAAATACCCCAATTCTCTTCGACTTCCAAATGCTCAAAAGGTGAAGTTTCTTTCCAGCTTTTCTTGTTTTAAAACCCTTCAGCTTCCTATCTCCTTATCCAATTAAATTTCTTATTATAATAATTATCTTTTGAAGATTATTTTGTTCATAATTATTATTAACTTCAATTTAACAATTTAAATCAATTTATCTAATAATATCACTTTTACTTTTAACAAATTAGTTTAATTTAATCATTTGCTCTAAATCATTTGATTTAATTTAATTGATTATTATTTTTAATTTCTAATTATATTTTAAATAACTTTGCAAATCACTTATGATTAATTAATTATTTAAACATAATTACTAACATATGATATTTTTCACACAATGCAGCTCACACAAATACTCACAGAAAAGTCCAGAACCACCGACACGGAGGGGCACTACATGTAGCATTGGTTATTTTCTAAAAACTCCAAAATTTTGATGCTTAAATATGATAAATCCTTTGTTCTTTTGATTCTTTATACCAACTTAACAATAGAAAATGGTCTAAGGGTTTTAAATGTGAAATTCTAATAAGTTAATAAAAATCCCTAGATGTACATAACATCGAGCGGGAGAATGTTGGGCGAGCAACGGTCCTCTGTGAGTGGCAGATGTTCTCCAGACCGGGCATGTGCTTGTGTAGGGCTGGTTTGTTCGAGTGGAGGCCTTCCTATGTCGAATGTTGTTCCTCCTCTGTTTGGCGTTGCTGCACAGACAGGTGTGGGTCCTCCTCTGTCTGGCAATGCTGCACAACCAGGTTTTCCTCCGTCTATCATTGCTTCGCATGCGGGTGAGGTTTTACTAGGTTTGGATGGTTTTCCCCATTTTCCTCCTATGGTTCCGCCTCCTACTTCGTCTGTTGGTGGCTTTCCCTCCATAGTTCAGGTGAAGTCTTTCTATGAGGCTGCTAAAGGTGCTCAATCTCCTGCTCAAGCTCGAGTTTGGCCTTTGCTATGTGCTCGTGATTCACTTGTAGTGGTCTATGGACTTGAGGTTGCTAAGAATGAGGTTTACTACTTGAAGTAGGGTGTGGTCTGTAGGTTTAATGGCTTGTGGCCCTCCCTTCCTAATCTCCATGATTGGGTTATCGCCTCCTAGAAGCCTTTAGTCTCTAGACAGATTGAGCTCTACCCCAATGCAAGGGGTTTCTTTTTAGTGACTTTTTCCTCCTCTGCGGAATGAGACAGTGTGCTGGTCATGGGGTGGATGTGGGGTATTCATTCATTGTCCATCAGGCATTGGTCTCATTCTTTCAATCCCCTTACGGAGCTGTTGAATACTATACCTATTTGGGTCTGTCTACTGAATCTCCCCCTCCAGTTCTGGGAGGATTCTTGTTACGAAGCTATTGGCAACACCATTGGATGCTTTTTGATGGTGGAATCTATGACTCGGGAGCTTGGGCATACTACGGTAGCTCGTATCTTAGTTGATTTGGACATTTCCAAACCTCTTCATGGTGATGTAGTCTTATTGGTGGAGGAAAGACCTTGGAAGTAGCTTCTAGACTATGAGGGTCTCCCTTTTTGGTGTAGGAGATGTTTCACTGTGGGTCATTTAGCCTCTAGTTTCCCTCATGCCCGTCGCAAGAGCATTGCTACTTGGTGGAAGGATTCTCTCTCGGATCACCTCATAGTGGGTTCTCCTCCAGATTCTTTCGAGGAGGATGACCTTGCCGAGTCTTCTTGAGAGTTCGTGTCTTGCCTGGATCCTCTTACAACTATCCCTTCCATGGAACCACAATTTCCTTGAATTGTTGTCTTTGTGCAGACTGAGCTTGCCCAATCCTCACTAGATGCCTCTTTTGGTCCTTCATTTGCTCCTATCCCCTCTTCTATGTTGTCGACTCCTTTGTTGAGTGAGGGCTCCTTGCCCTTGGTGGCTATTATGGATCCACTTCTCTAGCCTCGCTCGGTGGACTTCGATTTTGAGTCTTCCATTCTGAGTCTTCCCAGTCTGTTGTGCTAAGAAAGAAGGGACTTCTGAAATCTGTTGCATCTTCGCAGCCCAGGGTTAAGGGATTCAAATTAGTCCCCTCAGATTCTGGGGTTTT
This sequence comes from Sequoia sempervirens, assembly GCA_007258455.2. Classification (NCBI taxonomy): domain Eukaryota; kingdom Viridiplantae; phylum Streptophyta; class Pinopsida; order Cupressales; family Cupressaceae; genus Sequoia; species Sequoia sempervirens. Next base: position 74,461 of record VDFB02058477.1, read on the forward strand.
CTAGTCCTCGTCTGTGGTTTGACAACTATCCATTAGATGTTTTTGTGTGTGTCCTATTTCTCTTTTCCTAGTTCATTTTGGTTTGAACTAGTTTCTTTTTGGCCCTGCAAGCTCTCTGTGTAAAGGGTACAACACCCTGTAAATGCTGCTTATCTTATCAAAAACATGTTTGAAAATCTAAAATTAAAATGAGACAACCCCTATTATTTGAAGCCAAAATCCTTGCTGAAGTCAATTGATGAAAAATCGCTAATTTCAAGCAAAACCTTTACAAAGAAAAATCATTGAAAAGTGATGAAAGTTACCAAAAATAGACACCATGTATGATGATCATTGCTTCTTTAGTGAATTACAAGATCTATCCCTTCATTGAAATATGTAATCTTGAGAATTTGAAATGTACAATGTTTTTAGATATGTTAGTAATGATGATGCTTTGAAATATGTTATCAAAGACCTTGTCATCCTAGTTACAAAATTAATGATACACTATTAATTTGGATCCTATCAATTGGCAACTAACAAATATAATTTTTCTTATTTGAAATTGGCATTTTGATGTTTTAATATATTATTGAAGGATTCATTATGAATATGGGAATTGCACTTTTATTTACAATTGATCGGTTTGAGTTTGCAAAGGCATAGGTATAAAAGAAACCTTTGCCTATTCATAAACACACCCCTTTACATGATTGGTTCATAAGCACACCCCTCTACATATATCACATAAGCTTTTCCAACTTAGCTCCTATTCATAGGTGCACCCAAGTTACAAGAATTTTAGACTTTAAGTTCACACCTTGAACTATGCCTTACATAGGTGTACACCCCATAAAAAATAAAATCAAACTTGATTTCACTTCAATCAAATGTCTTTGTGTAAGGTTACCCCTCTACATTGAAAATAAGCATGGAAATTGTAATAATTGGTTGTGCTATTAACAACATTCTACAAGTTGGACTTGCATTTTCAAATATAAACTTCTCCATAGGATTTTACATTTTGAATTTGCTTATCGAGGCATTTGCACTTATGAATATGTTGTTGGATTGAATTTGATTTATTGAAGTGCACCCAAATCCTATCATCAGACATGTGCAAATAGGAGGAATTATTTTTAAACTTGTAATACAATTCTTAAGATGTGCACCAACTAAATCATTCCTTTGAACTCTCATTAGTGTACACCTTAACAAAGAACTTTTTATTTTGAATTTCATTGCTTCCTAGTGCACACCTCAAACTATGATTCTTGATTTTTCTTACTATGTTCTATTATTTACAACACACACCTATGAATGGGTTTGAATCTCAAATTTACATCTCTCAAATGTGCTCTTCTCACAATCATCTTAGATTATGTTTTGAAACAGCACTCTTATGTCAAAGTGTGCACTTGATAACTAATTTTTTTGTTTGGAAATCGATACAAATTCATGCACTTTTGGATGGAAAATTCTTGTCATAATCCCTTTCCCAAGTTTGCTCCTATCAACACAATTTTTTTGATTTTTAACTTAGATACATCTTCCACTTCTTCAAGGTGCATCCCTCACAATTGATTCTCGATTTCTTGATCACTATGCACACTTGAACAGGTAATTGTGAGACTAATATGTTTTACCATCATCCACAATCAAGGGTACACCTGAACATAATTTTTTTCTTTTGAACTTGATCATTCGCCTTCCATACATGAGTGCACCACTATACATATAACATTGATTTACACTCTTACCTTAAGACAATCACACCCTCAACAATGTCATTGCAAAATTTGACCAAACTTTGTTTTTCCTATTATTTGATGCTCATCTTAGTTGAAAATAAATAATCTTGCTTTGGAAATCTACCTGCTCATTAAATTGGCACATGCCAAGACACACTAAACAACATTTTTCCAAAGTTACATTCTCTCTTTCATTAGGTGCACACCTTGATGAAAATACACATACAACTATTATCCATTAACACTTATGAAAGCTATTGGAATCAAACCCTAAATTTTTTTTGCACTTTGCAACTATTATATAGGACCACAATCTGTAACAAAACCTATAATTCACAGAAATATTGAATCAAAATTCACCATACTATCTTTGTTGAATCAAATCTGTAACTTTTGGTATTTTCAAGAGCCAGTTATAGACTATAAATTCAAGCCTAAATATACTTTTTCCTCTTTCTACTTGATGTTTGTCAATATTCTACAACATGTCACTTCATTCTTGACTAATCTCTATTCTCTATGTCTGCTTTGACATTAGTAACTTCTCTCATGTTTAATAGTCTAACAATTGGTTGATTTGGTGGCATCTACTTTCCACTGATAGATACCAACAATAGTATTCTGAAATAGCCCAAGAAGGAATGCTTCCATTGCTAACTTCAACTGTCTTCATACACTGCTATCCATGTACCTCAAAATATACCTTTTATACTTTTCTTCTCAAAGATGTACACCTTATAATGTTCTCCATTTGTTTCCTGAAAATGTCTGCAAATATTTAAGTGACTAATAATCCTTTCTTTCATTTAACTTCTTTTTGTACTTTGACTGGCATACACAAAAACTTGTTTTCATTATTCCTGAAAAGAAATGTGCAAAAGACAACAAAATACTTGGACAAACAATATGAAGCTTTGAATAATGGGATTGGATTTGACCAAATCATGGACTTTTGGCTTAAAATTTATCATATGATTTTTTTTGTATGGGTACAACAAATGCCACATTAGATTTATCCATTTGCATAGTTCCTAGAAGTAAGTATTGAAGAGCACAAGGATTTACTAAGAGGGGGGGTGAATCAATAAATCAAACAAACTTTTACCCCCTTTCAACCTTAACCAACTTTTAAATTTTATCCAAACATCAACTATGCAATATAAACAACATAAACAAGTTGACTCCAACAATTGTATATTGTGTTTAAATGAAATTACAAAGATAGTAGGCACCAACCTACTTGAATAATGAATTTTATGGTTAGTAGGCACCAACCTACAAGGAGCAACAACCCCTTAGACTAATTTAGTAGGAACCAACCTACAAGGAGCACCAACCCCTAATGTGCAAGACACCAACCTTGACTGATTGAAAAATTATGGATGTAAAGTAATTGTCTTCAAACAGATCTGCACTTCCTCTATCCTCAACTCTGCTTTATGATTTTTTCTATTACCTTAAAGCCCACACAAGATAATAGATTTTGATCTGATTTACACACACACACTACTCACAACACAAAATCCAACCTTGATTTGAAAATCAAATATGTATGTTGCTCAAGAGTTGCAACCTTCTTATGAAAGAACACACCTCTATCTCCCTCTTCATTAAACTGGATTAGTTTATTTCTATCTTAATCACTTTGATTTATTTTGATCACTTCTGCATTGTTTATTAAATATGTGTGTAAGAATATCTCTTCAATAATCAGATCTAATGAGACACACCCCTTCAGGCATTACAACAAATGGTCATATCTTTTCAAGAGCCAAGCCAAATGAACATATCTATTTAGTGATGCATCGCACCATTTGGAAAAACTGAATCTTATCTAGATGAAAGAACACGTCTTAACATGAAGTAAAGGTGTCTTATCTGGTAATGAACATGTCTTTGGTTAATGATTAATCACCTCTGTTCATTGATTATCAAAAGGACACCTTAGTTATCAATTTACATGACTCTTTGGAAGAAATCTAGATGTCTTTTAAAGAAGTCAATGATTAATCAATTGATCTTAGTTATCAATTCATGAGATTGGGATATTTTTGTAACACCCCATCACGCAAACCCCAAAGGACAACTAAAAGTGTAACATTTTTTTAAAAAAAACATAAAGATTGAACACTAAGTTTACTAATGCATATAACATAACTAATGATTGCCAATTAAACACCTAAGTACTTTGGGGTACACGAGGTGACATTACGCAAACTAACCCTTAACAAAAGTTGATAGTTGTAATTACCAATTTTCATTATCATAACCCATTCATTCATATATCTCCAATTTTAAACATTCATATATCAAAAAGGTAATATATCAAGAATAAACAATAAGATAACCATACATGCATTCATAATAAGTTAAACGTGGAAGTATAATGAATATATTTTCATAGATATAACACAACATTAACAGTATCCATAATTATAGTTCAAGAATGAATTACACAGTGTGATTATACATTACATTAGTCTTCTGGTACATCTCATTGAGCAATTACACAAGATTACATCATAAGATTTCCCAACACATGTAGGAGTAATACATCAATACAAAAGTACAACTAAAGTACAAATATACATCTGGTAACGTGTACTCTGGATCAAGTTGTATCTACAAAACTCTGCACTAAATGGTACAACTGCATGGCAGGGGACCCAATGGGGTGCGTAGCACGTTCCACCCGACCACCCCCATGCTAGGAGTAAATAAGGAAGGATCCCCGACCAAGAACATCCAAATAGATACACAAGACTAAACTCCAAACATGAAAAGGAAGAGAACACATAAAAGAAACATAACATAAAAAGACCACTTCCAGAGGTTAGCAATAATAACAACTCAAGGGAATGCTCGAGGAGAGTGTCATCACACAGTCCTACAAGGGTTATCTTGTCTGCCTTTCCCTAGGCGTTGGCCCCCATCTATGGTTATCCTAACAGCCTCTCCAGGCATCGGCCCCATAGGGTGACTCGTGCGGAACCGTTAACCTCTCGTGGAGACGAGGCAATGATCTTGCCAACCACGGCCTTCTCGGCCCACCTTTAGTCTGTGAAAGCCCTAACAGGTGGATGAGACATCCATAATTATCTTGTTAGTGTTTTACTACCCACCCCCTAATTAATTAATTAGGTTATCACTTATTACTCTAACTCTAACGTGGGTTATTCTGACAGCCCCTTTGTGTGTTGGCGCCCACGTAGAGCCACTCTCCCTAGAACCCAAAACATAACATCAAATTCCAAGGGGTTGTACCAACAAGAAAATTGAATCACAAATGGAACATCCATGAGGAAAAATCATCTCGCCAATAATCATATGAATAGACACCCATAATGACGGGTACAACCCAAGAGTAACTTAAAATCACAATTATAGTCAAAATAGGGACAAACATCAATTTAAAAGACCATATATAAAACCACCATTTCCCGATGCCTCTGGAAGTCTTAAACAACAACTTAAGCTCCTATAGAAGGGTAAACTAACTTAAGGGTTTCCCACATGACCATAACCCAATTAAACGAAACAACAATTATCTCAACGATAATTCAAGAGTTAAACAATTACGTACAAAAGTATTCTACATTTCAACAAACACAATTTAGCATATCTCATTGCACAATTTTACCAAGAAATATAAATAATCGATTCACCCAAAATCGTTCAACTTAATTAAAAATGCTTATTTCTAATTTAATCAATCACCTCATAAAACCCAACTTTGCAATTTAACATCATCTATTTTTTCTATAATTTCAACATATATATATACACACTTCTATGTGTATATATGTATATATATACATATAAATATATATATATATATATATATGTTATATATATGTAATCATATATTTGAATTATGAATTAATAAAATAACCATAACATAATTGCATAAATAAAATTATAAAAATATACTTCTAAAATGTATATATATTAAATATATATACAATTTTAAATATATTATAATTTACTATAATTTCCAACACATTGACTTTATGAATATATATATAATAAATATATATTTTTATTTATTTATTTTTAAACCAAAATTCATAAAATAAATTCCAAGTCGCATAAAAATTTAGGAGTGAATGGAGGTGTTATAATGGGCATAGGTTGTATCCACACACAGTCGTACCTCCCATTGGGGTTGCGAGCTGTGTGGGCAACCTAAGCGTTGCCTGTGAAGGCAGCGCCGGTTGCCTCCACAACCTGCTTGCCCCTGTGTGAATGGTTGTGGGGATAGCTCCTGCGCCCCCCACACAAAACATAATAATTTTTTAAAATAAAAAAATACCGTATTTTTTTTACAATTCGTCGTACGGAATACATACAAGCCTTTTTAAAATAAACAATATTTCTTTAGAATATTTTCCAGAGAACATATTCCTATAACATATATATATATTTATATATTCTATATAAAACAATTATTTCAAATGCTTCATTCAAGCATATTTTAGCAAAATTTTCCACTAGAAAATAAATTATTTACAAAGAAGTTTTCTATAGGAATTGTTAAGAAAAATTTCATAGAGGTTTTCAAATTTTTCTAGCTAAACAAACTAATTTGGAAAACAGATTTAAATCATATTCTTCTACAAGCAATATGAATATGGGTTTTCCCCAATTTTTACAGGAAGGTTTTAAAAATAATCTTTTATGAGGTTCTTTGATTTCACTATAAATTTTTCTACAGAGGCACTAAAATAATCACGACAAAACTTCATGCGCAGTAGCCGTCAACAAATTTTCTACATAAAAGCTTTCAACAAACTTTTCTATAGAAGATTTTAACAAATTCATGGCAATTTCCAACAATCTTTCCAATTTAAAAAAAAACAACACTTCTACAAAATAAACATTTCCTCTTGTACAAACAATTTCTCAACTTTTAAAAAATTAACAAAATTTCTACATAATAGAATTTGTACAGGTAATCTTTTCAAAACAACAAAATAAATAAATAAACAATAAAGGAACTTGTTTTCCTGAAGCTTGAAGAAATGAAGGTTGGAGCAAAGCTTCACCTTCAAAGTTCAATTTCCAAAGCCCTTTCTAAAATCTCCACTTCCAGAAAGATGCAAAATACTGAGCCCCCCAAAATATTCGTGAAAACCTCTTCCAATTTTTTAACCAAAAATCAAAACAATTTCTCAGCTCCTCAAAATATTCCTGAAAACCTCTTCCAATTTTTTAACCAAAAATCAAAACAATTTCTCAGCTCCTCCGTGAAGTGACTTCTTGCCTTTCACAGTTATGGCCAATATTCTCTCTGAGAATAATTTTTCAACAAGAGTTTTTGCATTCAATTCTACTCACACACGTAACTATTCTAAAATATCTTTTAACTAACTTTTAGATATTTTCTTTTGATAATTATAAAGAATTTATGCTATTTAATTAATTTAAAAATTCAAAAATTAATATCATTTGCTTTATGCAAATTTAAAATTCCAATTCACATAATAGCATCTAATATTTATATTTAAACTATTCATTCAATCAAGAAAATTTAATCAATTAACTTAACTACAATTACCTGCAAATAATTATATCAACTAAATAACATTAATTAATCACACATGTATAAAATAAAGATTAATTAAATAAAAAACATTCACAAACTAAAATAAATCACCAACACCAATCCGTACAGAAACAAAGATGGGGTTGTGAACAATGACACCATAAGACTCACAACGAGGTGACGAACTTGGGATGGGGACACTTCTTTATCAACTCCCCTTTTCAACTTCATACCCGTTGGGTTTATGGGACACACTCAAACCTGTCAAGCAGGTGGACTCGGTGTCCTGTACTTGCACTCTGCATAGAAACAAACGTCAAGTAGCATATAAATCTCCAATGCAAACACACCATGAAAGATAGTTGCAGGGTAGAAGGGCACTCACGAGCGAGTGATGCTACTCCATCCTTTCACCAAGACTCACTAGCAGACACATCAAAATCCATAGCAATATTAAACCACAAGATCACCACATATATTATTAAAGAAAGCCATAACATAACCAAATAATATGATCACCATGTAATGTATCATCAAGCATCATAAGTAATATCATGTGCATCAAACCAACGGAACTATGAATCCAGACACAACCAAAACGGTGAACTAATCACCATCATAAACCAAGTACAAAACCAACACAAAAGAGTATCTAAGAGTATCAGCAACACGAGGGGTATTGCATCCTCCCATGTCGCCGAAGTCTCATCATTCGAGTCCCACTGAACCCACACCTATTCAATAGCTCTGCCCCTGAGAGCAAGTCTCTGATGTTGTAGCATGACCATGGGCTCAAGTGCTAGCTTCCCGTCCTCGACTTGTAGAGCATCCCAATCAAGTACATGAGAAACATCCGGATAATATGGCCTAAGTACAAAAACATGAAACACATCGTGAACCTGCAATAGACTAGGCGACAATGCTAGGCGATAAGCAATGAGGCCAATCCTCTCCATAACTTCAAATGGTTTGAAAAATCAAGGTGCGAGCTTGGAACCCTTTCCATAACTGATTGGGCTCTTTTGCAGGTGCACTCTCATAAATACTCGATCGCCAACAGAGAACTGACGGTCAACTCTATGTGCATCAGCATGTTTCTTCTATCTATCCTTTTCCACCACAAGATGCTCTTTGATACGAGCTACCTACTGCTCCATGTCCTAAAGCATTTCGGGACCTAGGAGAACTCTGTCCTCAAGACAGTCCCAACTTAATGGAGTCCTGCAGGGACGACCATATAGTGCCTGAAAGGTAGCCATACCAATTGAGCTATGATATCCATTGTTGTAGGCAAACTCCACCAGATGCAAATAGTCCTCCCAATGCTACTGTTGATCCATCACGTACATACGAAGTATGTCCTCAAGAACCTGATTAACTCTCTTTGTCTGACCATCTGTTTCAGGATGGTAAGCAAAACTAAAATTCAGCTAGGTTCCTAAGGGACACTGCAATGATGTCCACAATGCAGATGTGAACGCTAGATCTCTATCGAAAATGATCCTCCATGGAATACCATGTAGGAAAACAATATCTTCCATGAAGATTCTAGTAACCGAAGAAGCGGTGTAAGATGATTGAATGGGGGATAAGTGTGCCACCTTGGTCAATCTGTCAACTGTGACCATGATAGCATCATGTCGTCGAGAAGTCATAGGAAAACCCACAATAAAATCAATTGATATTATGTCCCACTTCCATTTCGGAATGAGATGAGGTTGTAAAAGGCTTGCGGGATGTTGGTGTTCTGCCTTGACCCTTTGACATTCCAAACATCTAGCCACCAAATCTACAATATCCCTCTTCATGCTAGCCCAAAAGTACAATACACGAAGATCTGCATACATCTTCTTAACTCCCGGGTGAGCAAAGTAGGGAGCTTGATGTGCCTCAGTCATAATTAGAGTCTGAAGATCCTCGACAGAAGGCACGCACATGCGACCCAAATACCTCAGAAGACCATGATTAGACTCCAATGAGTAACCTACAAACTTTCCTTCTGAAGCTCTGCCTGATTCGATCTCTGATTTCACTTCCTGATACCAACTATATGTGGGAAGTGCTACGAGGACCTGACTCCTCAAATCCACCTCAGCCTCTTCCTTGGCCATGACCTCTACCCCGAGGCATGATATTGCACATCAATTGAGGGGTATATGTGAGATCAAGAGTTAAACGCAAAGGTTTCCTAACAGACTCAAAGTACCCAGAGTACCCAGTGTTAGCAACCTTGGCTTTGATAATTTTGATATCTTTACAGAATTTGTTTATCTAATCGGTTCATCACACACAATTTTTTTATCTAATTAGGAACTTGTTTGTTTATCTGATTTGTTTATCTAATCAGTTCATCACACATAATTTTTTTATCTGATTTGTTTATCTAATCAGTTTATCACACATAATTTTTTTATCTGAATAGGAACTTGTTTGTTTACCTGATCAGGTTCATCATTAATCCAACAAGTCTGATTAGGAACTTGAATGAATTAAGTGAAAATCTTGAGTGACTTAAGTCAATCTGATTAAGATTGAATGTCAAACTGATCAAGATTCTTTCCCAGAATCTGATTAAGCTATAATGGTGATCTTCACTCTATTTAAGCCAGCATTCTAAACTTTGTCAATAAAGGAAGCATTTTGAATTTTGATATTATCAATGGCATCATATTCCAACATATTCCTACAATGATTTCTCCTTTACTTTGACATCAATGACAATAACTTCAACAAGTGTCCTTATTCATTATATTTAATTTCTTAATAAGCATTTTATTATTCAATTATCACCCCCACGACTATCATGTATTAGTTTATGTGGAGCTATATGTATTTCATTTTACTAAACTAGATTAACATTAAAGTTTATTTTTCTTCGCAATACTCAAAATGAAAACATTATTTTAGAAGTCATGTGGAAACTTAATAACTAGGCTTGTCACAAATTTCCCATTGTCTTGAGGAGCTGCATACTCCTAAACAAAAGGGATATGTCTTACATTTCCTACATTGCTTGTAATATTTTAACGCTCCCTACTCATGATAGAATAGAGGGTATTCCCCCTTGCCACTACTCTATAATGGGGGGATACGACAAACTATCTAGAATATCAAATTCTTCTATTGTGAAGATAAACACTCCCACATGAATTTCACCTACATATTTATTATCTAGGTATTCATTAAGGGCCATGCAAATTGTCTGTGAATGTTTTGTACAAATCATATAAAATCAATATATGGTTGAACATGATCAATACTTATTTCCTAGTGTTTGAATTTTACATCAGCAACATACCCCACTCTTACCAATGGAAGAAAATTTGGCCCCCACATTTGATATTCAGAAACCTTATGATCATAGCATTCTTAATCTCCATTTATAGTTTCTTTTGATATACTTCTTTATGAAATCCTTGGCAGAATCTGGAAACTTCTTCTCAACAAGGCCCTTCAAACACTTCAAATATGAAAAATTTGTTCTTGATCCATCCTTTCTTACAATGTAGAAGCACCTAGTTGAAGAAAAGTGTTCATGGTTGTCAACCTGAAAGCAACATGAGAAAATAATAAAGTTTCAGACTAGAGAAAATAACCATGACATACTAGGTGTCTCCAAAGAAGCTTTTCTATAGGTGCTTAATGTTACTGATTTCTCAAACAGCCCTCATTAAATAATAAATACAACTTCAGAATTTTGAAATAGTTCTTGCTCTTGTTTTATAGGTTGGGTTTATTGTGTATTTTGGAATCTTGATTATATTTCTTATTTACAAAAGAAAAAAAAACTTAATAGTGATACTACAATAATTATATATTTTATTGAGACACACTAATGTAAATTCAAAGTTAAACTTTCTGAATATATTTTTATTATCTTCTCCATTCTTTGTGTCTCCAAAAGATTCTGAGAACTAAAATTTCAAAACATAAACACATGAATATGTAACTGATGAATTTCCTGGACTCCCAAACTTTTTGGAAACTGATGTTTACAGAACTTTAGATGCTTCAAAAATTTGTCCATTTGCACATTTCAGGTTACTTAATTTTATAGTAAAGATTGCAAGTCCTTTACATTGGTTAGTTTGTATCCTTGCGTTTACATGAAATGCTAAAGACACATTGGCATCGCAAAAGTTTTGCATTCCAGAGCTACTTTTGCAAATATAGCTTTTGTATAAAGATATTAGCAAGGAAACTGGATTTCTCGTTACCTAATACTCACACCAGATGAAACAGGAAGGGTTGTTCAGAAGCTTGTTGAAGAAAATAAATTGTAAAAATTCAGTGAAATAGCATGCCAAAATCGCACCATTATGAAGTCAACACCACATCTTATCTTTTCTTCTGCTTCTGGATGGTGAATAAGAACTTTTTCAAGAACTTCCCTTTCACCTTCATGTTGTAGTCTATCCCCACTATTGTAGCTGTCATAATTATCAAAGTTGATGTTAGGAAAAATGTGTATCTTACAACCTACTTTTTCAAAACCTTCTTGTCTAAGGTGTAAGACAACATACAGTATTGAAATAAATTCAAGTTCTTTCCTAACTGAATAAAAAAAATTAATTCATTTCCTTAAGGTCATCAAAGATGCTATAAAATTTGTAGAAAGCTTGCATAGCACCTCAGAAATTCATGCCCACATATGCCAATGGTACCGTTGATGATAGAGATTATATGCCAATATTGTTAGGCTAATAATATTGATTCATTGAAAGATAAGAACACTAGTAAAGGGAAAGGCAAAGGTACTTTTTTAGGTTATCCCCAAGCAAGACACCAATTTGGTGTATGAATTCCACCTTGTATAAGCCTACATGGAGATTGTTTTTACCACTCACCTTATATAAAGTTCAAACTTGTATGTATTCAGGTTTCAATTCTTTTACCAAACTAGATAAATCAAGCCTCGTCAGTTGATTTAAAATCTTGACATACATTTGGATTGGGTAATAGCAATAGAAGTGTAATGAATTAGAAATTTCATTTAGGAGGAATACACTAACTAAAGATCATAATTTACTACCTGCCATAATGAAGAAACATCCTCATTGAATGCAATAATGGATTGATTTCATGAAAAAAATCATGTAGTTTGGAAGGTTTGTCAGTTACTCCTCCTGTAAGACTTTCAGTCTTTCTTGAACATCTGGCACTCTCATTTTTATGGGTCAGATGCACACATTCCCTTCTTGTGGACCTCAAAGAAGAAATGGCACTTTTGTCATTGTTGGGCTTTACATCTTCCATGATTTTCATCATGCAAAGCTTTTCATTTGGTCTGTACACAATGTGATTTTGTAATTCCCAATTAGACATTGTAGGAGGGTCACTCTCATTTGGTAATTCTAAACTAGATATTGGAGATGGGTCACTCTGACTTGGTAATTCCCAACTAGATGTCTTAGAGTCATTCTGTTTTTCTAATTCCCAACTAGATGATTCCAAGTTGGATCTGACAGTTATATTCTTAGTCATTATAGAAATTTTCTCTGTTTCTAGATTGCTACTACTATTCATGAGTAAATCCTCACCAAATATTCTTGGTGTGTGGAGATCTACACTACATTGAATTTTCTCCCAAAAGAAATGCATTTTGAGCACTGCTCTCTAAATATTTGCATTTTCTATTAGATTCTCCAGCCATGGAAGATTTGCAACTACCTTCTTCCACATGATAGTTTAATTTGTAGTCCTTTTGTTGCATCTCTCTCAGTGTTGCTTGATCCTGTACATTCTCCCCTATAGGACTTTTTTCATAGAATTTTGATTGAGCTCTTTTGTGAGATCTTGTCCCAAGGGGGACTAGGTTTGCACCTGTTGGCTTAAATTTATGGCCTCTATAGGAGGAAAAGAGTTTGCATTCATTTTGTTCTCCTTTGAGAAGTTTAGTCCAACTCCAGACAGAGCTTGCCAGATTAGCAGCACTCAAAGGCTCCCTAGTATTATCATGACCTACCTACTCCTGTTCAAACACATGTTTCTCTAAATATTTTTCCTCGCGAAATATTTATACCCTTGTCTCTAGCATTGTCCCACTTGTCTTTGGAACTTTTGCATGCTCATCAACACTCCACCTTGGAGCTTGTGCCTTTTTTACTCTTGCCTCTAGAATTTTCCAGCTTGTTTTTGAAACATCTGCTTGCCAATCCACACTCCAACCAATAGCTTGAGCCCCTTCAGATGTTCTTTGTCTATGTTCTACATCTTGTGAAGTATTTTTGTTATATGCTTCCCACTGAATTCCACTACATGATCCTTTTCCAAGGGTTAAATATGCAATTTTCAGCTTATTTTTCAATGTGTTATCAGATTTGATATCACAATATAAAAATTCATGTTGATCTTGCCCATTTGGATGGTCTTTCCATCTAGAGGTCTTCAAAATATCAGTACCAAAAGAAAAATTGGTTTCACTATCTATCTGTTGCAACAAAACTATCTCTTCTTTATAACTGCACTTGACAGAAGAAAAGCCTATCCGGATTTGTTACCTCATCCTCCTGTGACTTTCCCATCCCTTGTTCCTTTTCATTCTTGCATTTGATTCCTGAAATTTCTACATTTGACTTCCAACCTAGCAAATTCTCTAACTCTATTTTTTGCCAGACACTCTTCCACCCACTTTTATTTTGAAGCTTTAACACATAACTGTGATCATCTTTCCTTGCCCTATAAATCTCATAATTCGTGCAATCACCTATCGAATTGAATTTCCTTGTGGAATATGATCTCAAATTTTGACCTTGTACATCTGCATTTCTATCTTCAAAGTAACAACTTTTGGAACTTCTTTTACCCAAAGAATGTAAATTTGGGGCCCACCTTGAGTCTTGTCCATCAAGAATAAATGCATTGGCACAGTCATCAGCGAAAGTTGAGTTGGTGTCCCACCCTATAGCAATACTTAATTGACTTCCAGATTTTTGAATACTAGTTCCCTTGTTTGACCGATCACCACAAGTCCAATCATCTGTTTGTAAGTCAGAAATTCTTGATGCCTCCCAACCAGATAAGTTGTTAGTATTATTATTACTATTGATTCTATTTGGTCATTTAGTAGATAAATCACATAGAGGTGTTGATTCCTTACCAATGAAATTAGCCATCCCCTTGTCCCTTGAGGTATCTACAAAAATGACATTTGGAGACATAAACTCACTAGCATCATCCATTTCACCACATAAAGTTTCATCAAGATAATTTTTTGAGGATAATCCATCTTTTCCACGAGGTATTATACCAACATTTTCCAAAAAGTCATAGACATCTTCATGCTTGACGAGTGGATCTGAAGGATCGCCAGAAGCCTACTGTTGAAAAAAAAGTTGATATTAGCAAAGCATAAACAAGATAGCTAGAATTCTACATAAACATATACAAAAAGTTCTAATTTTTAGTTGTAAAACTTATCTTCTAGATTATCTTTAAATAGCCCATTTATATTTGAAGGTAATAGAAATGATGGAATCATGCAGGAAATGCAAAAGTGATTTCTTGAAAGAAAAAATGAATGCATAATATCTAAGACATACCTGGCCTAAAATACTAGAGGATTAAGATCAATATTAACTATTAAGTACAATTTATTTAGAACCACCCTTCTGCCATTCACAATAGGGTAAAGTTATTGACATCTTTGTGGAAAATCAGAATGATGCTATACATAGTCTTATCATTCTCTTGCACAAAGGTATGGGGAAGAATGAAGGTGGGAATCTTTCAAGACTTTGGGTCACAATCTCCAAGGTCTTGGCTATAAAAACAATAAAATCCAACTGGATATGTCAGTGGATTGATTATGGAAAAAGGTTATTTCCTAGAGATCTTTGCAACTAATTGGAGAAGGTTGTATTTTAAGGAGGTTCACGATTCATGAACAAATCAGAGTTATTCATGAAGCCTTGGACCTCTACTTTCAACCCAAATAATGGTGTTCGAATCGCATGCCTAGTATTTATCTAGTAGCTTCACCTTCTCCCATGCAAGTTTTGGCATGAAATCTCACCATACCCTAGCTAGGATATCTTAGTAAACCCAAGACACACAAAAAGAGTTTGATTATAGTTACGAAGATGCATCTTTCCTTGTTTGTCAGATACAATATCAAAGAGTATTTTTGTTATGCTTTTTAATTTCAAGAATTCATCACCATGGTATTTTAATTTACTCTTAAATATTGGAATTTGATATTTAAATTTTGCTTCATTTGACCATCATTTGAGAAAGATTTTATCAAGTTGATGCAATGTTATTTTAGTTTTAAATTAAAATCGACGGTATAACATTATCATTCTTGGGCCTTATCTTTCAGATAGGAAAATATTTCAATTGCAAAAGTTAATTTTTATTCAAATCATCTCAACCAAGTCCTGTCATCTTCATTTCTTGTAAAAGGAATGGGTCAATAATATCAGAGAACATGATTTCAATCACTAAAGAAAACACCTGAAAAAATCGCAAGAATTAATGAATAAATGAATTAACTTTAACATCCATGTAAATGAATTAACTTTAATATCCATGTGGCTAAAACTATCCTATGGGACAACGAACCTTGCCATTTTTAACTTTTGCATTTCAATCCTTGTAATTTCTTCCTTTTGATGTTCTCTTGCTTTGCAATTGGTACTAACTTTCTAGGTTTGTTTCAACATGTTTAGAAGGGTAAATTGACGTTACCAATGAGCTCATGAGGTTTAGAGGAGTCATAAGATGCTTTCAGATGTTATTTTCGGCTTTCAATTTGGGCTTCAAGATTCTTTGAGGGAGTTTCTATTTTTAGTAAGTCACTTGGTCATGTCTGTTTATCATCTTTCATCATCGGGATCACTCCTGTGTAGTCATTTTTCAGCTTATGCATTTCAGCCATTTCTGCTAATTGGGTGTAATTTTGAGCTATATTTAATTAATTATACTAAGGTTGCCATTTTAATTAAATAATTATTCAAACGCCTCAATATTATGGCTCGTTGGAAAGAGAACAAAAAGATTTAAATCATGAGATAATTAAAAGTGACTTTCAATGCCATAAATGTTTTTAAAAAAAATCACTTTTTGGAGTTAAAAGGTTTAATAAATTAATTAAGTAATTTTAAAAAAGGAGTTTCTGGAAATTTCCCTAAAAAGCTTATAAAAAGGGGAATTGAGAGCTCATTTGGTATGTTGAGTTTATTCTATTTGTTTGATTGAAACCCTTGTGGTTCTGGAGATTGAACTTGGTTCATATCAACCTCTGGAGGATGAAAACCCTCTTGGGAAGATCATTTTCGATGGTGGAAGATTCCTTCCTAGCTTGTGATTGGCAGAGTCACTCAAATTTTGCATTGGTACTTCAATGGTTATGGTATGAAATTAATGAAAACTTTGAAAAGATAATTTTCAAGTTTTTTGTTGTGATTGAAGTTTTGCCAAAAAGTTATGTCTGTATTCCATGTTATGAAATAAGGGTTTTGTAGGGATTCTTTTGTTAGATAGATAGCTTAAACAATTTGTAATATTTGTGAACAAATACAAATTGTTTGAGAATTTATGAAAAACTTAATGAAGAGTTTGAAAGGGATGATGAAGGGAGGCATCCAAGTATGAGGCAAATTTAGATGAATGAACATGGTTTAATTTGCTAGAGGGGCATTGGAATAAACAAGGGTTGGTTGCTGCCTTTTATGGTCACATATTTCACATTGGAAAGATTGTGTGAGGTTTCATTGAGACATGGTATGTTGTTAGGAAGTGTGGCACCACCTCCTACACTCAATTATTGAGTCCTTGGAGCTAGCCACCCATTGGGAGATGCTTTGGAGTTGTTCATAGGAGTAGCTGCTGTAGGATTGTTTAATTCTTCAACTTAATATTTTTTCCCAACCATTTCAAGGGTTATGGATCATCCATTGTATTGTATATGGAATTTGAAAGGTTGGATATCTTGAATTGTTAATAATTCCAGTATTTCTAATTTATATCAGTATTGTCAATTGTTATCATATTAGTTTCCAATGATAATGAAGTGTAGCAAACTGCTTGACTAAATGTCCATTTCTTATCCATATCATTTGATATGCAATGGTGAATGTTTAATGATCTAAATATTGCAACAAGCTATCCTATAACTCACTCAAAAATTCACATTAGTAAGCATATTACAAAGTGTTTGAAAAATTTCTAGCTCACTAAAATCAGAAAAATTGAGTTTGTTTCATAAAATCCAAGTTAGGGATTTTACAATCCTTTTCCTATTCAAGGTGATAATGAGCTCCACAAAGTTATCATTAGTCCCCTCGCCGAATTAACTATACCAAGAAACAACAATTTAGATATTGATATGTTTGTCCTTGATGTTTCTAAAGGCATGACACTCCATAATAAAGCATTTTTATGATTCCACTACACCAGTAGAAAAAAAATACGCACCCTTTCTTCCCATGCTTCTTTAGGCCTTTTCCACCACCCACCCTATTTCACCTCAAAGTTGATGAGAGTTTGTTCTTAATTGGGCAATAAGAATATTGGCTCTTTGTGACATACAAGCCCCTATGTAATCTTTTGTTGATGATCATGTGGGGTTGAACTCAAGATAATATTTTCTTCTTTATCCTTAGTTCTTCACCCCATATACACTTGCAGAACTTATCCATAACAAAAGCCTTTATCTCTTTGCTTTTGCTGATGATCATGTGGGGCGTGCATTCAAGTAGAATACTTGAATCACATAGTCTGATGATTTTTCCCTATAAAAAATCAAGGTTTAAGGAATAAATCACCTGCACTAATTTTTTGTAGACTTTTACCCAAATAGTTGTGAAAAATCACAATTTAATCATCCAAAACATGGTTATGCTCATTTTTTACTGTTTTTCACTTTAACAAGCAACTTTTAGTCAGCATATTGTTTTACACCCATTCATGCTTCATTTGTTTGATTGAACACATTTTACCTTGTCATTTTTATGTCTGTAAGCAACAATAGTGACTCTCATGACTGCTCCTTTAGACTTCGGCTTAGCTCATTCAGACTACAAGTTCAGACTTCGAGTATGGGAAAGAAAACCCATCCAAATGCAGGATACAATCACAACTTTTAAAAACTAATTTCAGTGACTACTGAAGGTATTTGTAAAGCCTAATTATTTTGTTTGTTTAATAACATGTTGCCATTCAGTGTTCAATGCCTTCACATGTCTACCTTGTTGAGTCAAAGAAACAAAGAATGGTTCTGCAATAACTAGCAAAGCCATTTCATTGGAGTGCTTAAAGTCTAGAATAAGTTGCTATTAATTTGTTTCCCATGGCTTTTTCTCTTGAATTTTCTCAAAGTTTTAAGATCTACCCTGAGAAATCTTTCAAACAATAAAATTTTATAGTTTGCAAGTTTGCAGAGAGATGCTAAATTTGATTTGTACAAATAGTAACCTTGATAAATGCAAGAAATTGAGATTTGTTCCTACTTTTCATAAAAGACTGTAAACTATGGGCATTGAGTAGGAAATGTTTTCCTTCAAATTATTTCATACAAGTACGTCATTTATATTTTTGTCAATTTGAAATAAAGTTTGAAGTTTCGTTAACCAGTATATACCAAAACTCAAAATTTTGTATATTTCTATGCTATTAAAATACCTTTAAATTTAAATTACAGTAAATTTTTCTCTCTTTTTTGCATTTTTCTGTGTTTTTCAAAAATCCAAATTTTCTTTGATTAAATTATAATTTAAAAAAAAATTCTATCCTTTCTTGATTTTCTCAACAAATGAAATTTGCTACTATGATTTCAATAAAGCTGACTCCTTATCAAGAAAGCTGACAAGGAATCAATTAGAAGTCTTATTTCAACTTCATTGCTATTTTTGACTTTTAACCTCTACAGTAAAAACATTTTTAATAACCATACTTTTTAAATTTATATCTAATTGTTTAAAGTTCCCTTAACTTTTTCTATTTTCATATAACTAATTAAGATAACTAATCTATTAGTCAAGTAAAGTTACAATCTTAATAAAGGGTTATGTCTCTTCACTTAAATCCCAAATTAATATATAGACTGTAATGCACCATTGAGACTTAAGTTGTCAGTTCAGGTTCTGATTTGGGTATGGGTTCAAAGTTTGGATGCACAATATGAAATTTTTTTCTCTAGGATTTGATACAGCTTTGTACAATGGTATAATATATATACATATACAAAACATTAAAAATTACAAACAATATTCATAATAATTATATAACAATAATTAATATATATAAATATTATTTTTTATTTGTAATATATTTAAATAGATTATAAATAAATAAAAAAATTAATAATTTTTTACTCAATAAACTATGAATAAATAATAAATTGATTAATAATAAATAACCTAGCAACTTGACAATAATATTAATAATGAGCCACGTAATAATATCAATAATATGGTCATCCTTTCTAGATCCATCACTATCATTTTGAACTGCAAATAGCAATCTAAGTTGCTTGTTTCAAGCTCCAAAGTTGGAAAAAGTCTCTCAACCACACAATCCAAGTGTAAAGGTTATATCAAGCAGTGAAAATGCATGACAAGTTGGTTTACTAACTATGTGACTTGATCATTGGATGATGCCAAGGAACATAGAATCGTGCAATCTTGGTATAGGTTGTTGGTAGAAAAAAGTAAATTGGGCAACAAAAGTTGAGATGAGTGGTAGAGGACCATAAATTGTGCAATAGGTGGTTGCAATGATCTTGGCTCTGCTCTGCTCTACTCTTCCCACACTGGCTGTTTTTTGAATTTCCAATACTATTTTTTGTTGTCTGTTTTTCATGGGTGTTTTTTGGGGGGGGGGGTGTGAAGGTTCCCCATTCCAAGGATGTTGTCCCCACTTCTGTTGTTGTGCCTGCAGTGGCAGTGGCCAGCCTGCCTACTTCTGATAAGACATTTTCTCCTTGTACTACTGCCCTTTCCCTGGGGGAAAAGACTATTGGAATCCCTTGGATGTTTCCCTTCTCTCCGACGCTTGGTCTTAATTCCTTTTTTCTCGAAGGAAGCCCCTACTTCCTACATGGACAAGTTGGTGGGGTCTGACTCGCTAGCCTAGAATAAAAAACTTGTGGATTTTGCTTCTTGCTCGATTACTGGCTGGGAAGTTGATGTTCCTGAGGCCCTTATGTTGAAGGCAATGGATAGCCTCAAAATGGATTTGGTTGGAAATTTCTTGGCGTTCAGGCCAAATATTGAACTTGTGCGTCAATGGGTTGCTTCCACCTAGAACCTCAAAGGCAATGTCACAATTAATGCCATTCCTAGGGGTGTTTTTTTGTTCTTTTTTGTGGTTTATGAGGATATGCTGAAAGTTTTAACTAGAGGTCCATGGGCCTTTGACCCGGGCTTTAAAAAAATTCTCTCTTTGTAAATGGAAACCTGTCTTTGACCTGTCAGCTGACTTGGGGATGTCTGTTCCTACTTGGGTTCGACTTCCGGGGCTTCCCCTAGAGTTCTGGGAGAAAGGAATTTTTCAGGGTATTGCTAACTCTTTTGGGAGCCTTTTGGCCATTGATAAAATCACCTAGGAGAGATCGAGACTTGTATATGCTCGTATATGAGTCAATGTGGCAGTTGACATGGTTCTTCCTTCTTTTGTGTTGCTTAAGTCAATGTTTAGCAACTGGACCTAGCCCCTGGAGTATGAAAATGATCGCCTCTTCTGTCAGCACTGCAAGAGGTTTGGTCATCTTATTGACTCTTGTGCGGCTTTGGGTGAAAGCTCAAAAGCTAAAGGTAAGAGGTTTGAAGAAGACTATTTGCCTAAAGCCATGGACTCTAGAGTGTAGCCTTCTCTTGTGTCCCCCCAAAAGGTGTCCATTCCCCTTCAGAAGGATAATGATTTTGAGGCCATTCCCCTTCAGAAGGATAAGGACTTTGAGGTGTCAGTTGGTCCTTTTGTTGAAGATAAGGAAGTTAAGATCCAAGCTGAAGATCCCTTGAATGTCCAAAGTCTCAAAGCTAAAAAGGTCTTTAAATGGTACTGTGGAAGTCCTATAAGAGGGTGAGTATGTTCTTCAAGAGATATCTCCATCCCTGGAGGAGTTGAATTCTATCTCCCAATTTGGTGCTCAAAATCTGAATGAGTTGTTGGCCCTTCTTGGCTTCCCTCAACGGTCAAGTGATAAGGAGGATGAAGAGGGTTGGTCACAAACCACCTCCAAAAGCAAGAAGAAAAGGAAACCGGATGTTGGGGGGGAAATAAGGTTGGAAGACCCTCTCAAAAGGAAGCAAGATTGAAAGATACAGTAAGGGATGTGGCTGCAGGTAAACATAAAACCTTGGATTTGATCACGGGATCGAAGTCCAAGAAAAAGTAGTTCGGGTCGCAGGCTATGTTGGGGGGTGTGGATGCTTTTTTTTTTAATGAAGTATGTTTCTTGGAATATTAGGGGCCTTAACAGTCCCTATAAATAGTTTTTGGTTAAGACATGCATCATGGATAACAAAGTTGATGTCCTTTTGCAAGAAACGAAGATGAAGAAAGAAACTTTTGAAAAAGCTATTGCTAGTATTTTGCTTGGAGCTTGTTTTTGTGTTTGTGAAGCTGAAGGAGCGTCTGGAGGTATTGCTACCCTCTAGAACCCCTCTAAATTGAAAGGTTATTTTCGATCTGATAGTAAGAATCACCTTGAGATTACTTTGGAAGATCTAGGCTCTCACGAGTTTTGGAATCTTGTAAATATCTATGCCCCCAATTCCAGTAGAGACAGAGTTTTGTTGTGGGAACAGCTTAGTGAAGCTATTTCTGAAAAGTGTGATGAACATTGGATGTTGGGAGGGGACTTCAATTCTCCCCTCCTTCCTTCAGAGAAGTCGGGTGGATTGGACGAGTACTCGGATATTATGATGGAGCTTGCTGAATTCTTTAACTCAGCAGGGTTGATAGATAGTCCTCTCCAAGGCACTAAATTCACCTGGTCAAATAGGAGGAATGGAAACCATTTAATTCAAGTTAAATTGGATAGATTTTTGATATCTACTAATTGGGATATTTCCCAATTCCTTTCTCTCTTTGCTCT
Source organism: Sequoia sempervirens (assembly GCA_007258455.2). Lineage (NCBI taxonomy): Eukaryota > Viridiplantae > Streptophyta > Pinopsida > Cupressales > Cupressaceae > Sequoia > Sequoia sempervirens. Next base: position 96,779 of record VDFB02058477.1, read on the forward strand.
TCCTAGGTCTGGATCAGATCATAATGCTTTGGTTCTGAAAAAACATGTGGATCATAATAAGGGCCCCTTCCCTTTCAGATTTGAAGCCATGTGGTGCACTCATCCGTATTTTTCTGCTTTAGTTCAATCATGGTGGGAGGAACCCATCCTTGGAACTCCTATGTTTTGTTTGGCTGAAAAACTTCGCCGTGTTAAGCAAAGGGTAAAGGGGTGGAATAAGTTAATTTTTGGTAACATTTTTGAGTTAAAAAATGCCTTGGGAAAAAGCTTAAAAGAAATATAGGATAGAATGGAGTCTAGTTTGGTGGATGAAGATACTTGTGAGAAGGAAAGAGAGTTGAGATCCCAATGGTACAAATGCAATAAAAGGAGGAATTTTTTTGGAAACAAAAGTCAAGAGTTCAATGGTTGGCGGAAGGGGACAGGGACACCAAATTTTTTCCACCAATCTACTCTCAAACATAGAAGTAGAAATAGAATTAGATCATTGGTTAAAGAGGACGACTCTATTGTTAATAATGAAAGAGAAATTGCCAGGGAAGCTGTAAATTTTTTCTCCTCCTACCTTTTAAACCCTGTCAATGACCCCCATGTTAATGTTGATTTTCTTAATGTTATTCCTAATATTGTCTCTGAGTTAGATCTTAAGATGATAACTAATATTGTTTCTTTGGAAGAAGTTAAAAAGGCTATTTTTTCTTTTGGAGCCCTTAAAGCCCCAGGTCCTGACGGTTTCCCCCCTGTCTTTTTTCAAACTTACTAGGAAATTGTTAAAGATGATCTCTTTAATGTTGCAAGAGATTTTTTTAGGTTAGGAAGGTTGTTAAGTAATTTGAATGCTACTTTTATAGCTCTTATCCCTAAATCTGTTGATGCCTCTGCTATGAAAGACTTTAGGCCTATTAGCCTTTGTAATACTGTTTATAAAATTTTCTCTAAAATTTTGGTGTTTAGACTTAAATTGGTGTTGGGTAAAATGATAGCTCGTAATCAAAAAGGCTTTGTTGAAGGTAGAAACATTTTTGATGCTGTTATTTTGACTCATGAGATAATCCACTCCATGGAGCATTCAAAAAAGCCTGGAATGGCCTTTAAAATTGACATCTCAAAAGCCTATGATAGGGTATCTTGGCCTTTCCTTTTTGTTGTCCTTAAGAAGTTTGGGATAGATGGTAGGTTCGTAAAGATGATTTTGGCTTGTGTTACTTCTCCTATGTAATTTGTTTTGGTTAATGGTGTTCCCCAGGGCATCTTCTCTTGTGGGCGCAGTCTTAGGCAGGGGGACCCCCTTTCTCCCTACTTGTTTATTATTGTTGCTGAAACCCTGGGAAGAAATATTCAAAGGTTGGTGGATGTACAAGCTCTTAAAGGTATTAAGGCTGCTTCTTCTCTTAGGCCTGAGTCCCATCAACAATTTGTTGATGATACCCTTTTGTTTGGGGATGCTTTGGTGGGGGAAGCTGGTGCTTGGAAACAGATTCTTAACGATTATTCTAAAGTTTCTGGTCAGTGCATTAATTATGAGAAAAGCAAAGTTTACTTCTTCAACACTGATCAACAAATAAGGGACATAGTGAAAAGAATTTTGGGGTGTCAAGAAGTTGAGTTTCCTGATACTTACCTGGGGCTTCCTTTGTTCTCCAAGAGATTAGAAAATAATTACTGGAACAAGTTATTAGAAAGGATTCAACATAAATTGGCTAGATGGAAGGGGAAGTTGATAAGTTTAGTTGGTAAGACCCAACTCCTAAAAGATTCTCTTCAAAATATTCCAGTGTATTTCCTTGTTTAAAATTCCTGCTCATATAGGGTAGAAGATAGAATAGATTCAGAGGAAATTCCTGTGGTCAGGAACAAAGGAAAATAATAGATTTTCTCTTGTCAGCTGGGATAAGGTTTGCAGGCCTAAAAGATGTGGGGGGTTAGGGATGAGAAGAATTCATATGTTGAATAAAGCCTTAACTACAAAAATTGGCTGGAACCTTCTGAAAGGCTCAAAAGATTGGGTCAAAATCTTTCAAGCCAAGTATCTGAGAAACAGGAACTCTAGTTGTTTTCTATCTCAAATGGATCTCCCTTCTGGCTCTACCCTATGGAACCATCTTACCAGATTAAGGAATGTGCTAAAATTGGGGGCAAGGAAGAGAATAGGGAATGGATTTAACACAAACTTTTGGAAGGACCCGTGGATAGAGAATGCCACCATGTCTGCTAATGAGGAATTGAATCCCCTAAAATGTAGTCTTCACAGAATTTGTGGCACAAAGGTGAGTGAATACATAAATTGGAAAGGGGAGGAACCAAAATGGAAGGATTTTGATGCCTTGTTAAGGAGAAATAACTTGAGGGGTCAAAGACAGGTGAACTAGGCTCCTCTCCTCATCAATTTGCATAATTTGATTGGGGAGGCAAAGTAGTTTGATAGGAGAAGGGAGGATGAATGGCTCTGGAAAAGCAGCCCTTCTGGTTGTTTCTCAGTTAGAATGACCTATGAAGACTTGGTGAGGGACCAAGATGTTGTTCCTAGTTCCTTCTGGAAAGTGGTGTGGCTTAAGAATCTGATTCCTAAAATAAACTATTTTTGGTGGTCAGTGGCCCATGGCAATATCCTTACCATTGATAACCTGGTAAAGAGAGGTTTCCATCTGGTTAATTGGTGTTCTCTTTGTAAGCAAGAGGAAGAATCGATAACTCATATGTTCTTCCATTGTAATTATGCGAGGGAAGTGTGGTCCAAGGTGTTGTAGTTGCTCTCTTTGGATTGGGTTTTTTCCTAACTCAATGAAGTTGTTTATTGAAGGACAGTCTAACTGTCCTTTCTCTCACAATGTAATAATGGATATGTGGCATCAAGTTCCCCCCTTTGTTACTTGGGGGATTTGGAAGGAGAGAAACAACATAATTTTTAGAGAGGTGGAGAGAAGCAGTGAGGAGGTGTTTCAGATAGTTAGAATTCAAATTAAGGAAAATATGGAGGTTAGCAAACTCAGCTTCTCCAACTCTCGGCCGAACTATAAGGAGATGAGAATAAAACAAAATTGGGGTATAAGTAGAAACCTAACCAATCTGAACTGGTCTAAATTGCTTAAAAGGTTGGGTATTGTCTGGTGTCCTCCTATGAAAGATTGGGTGAAATGCAATTTTGACGATTGTTCTAAAGGAAATCTGGGTCAGGCTAGAGCTGGTGGCCTGGTGAGAAACCAGAATGGAGACTGCATATTGGCTTTTGCTGTGAACCTAGGGATCTGTTCGAACAACAAAGCTAAAGCTATGGTTGCTTTTGGAGCTTTCAAATTCTTAAGGGAGTTGGGTTTCATAAATTTTATCGTTGAAGGGGACTCAAAAATTATTGTGGATATTTCAAATGATGTTGCTACTCCCCCTTGGGAAATTAAAAATATTATCGACAAATATAAAGTTATTAAAAATTATTTTACTATCTGTCGGGTTCTACATGTGTACAGGGAAGGGAATTGTGCGGCTAACTGTGCTGCCAATGTGGCGCTAGAGTGTAGAGGTTGGACTAGGTGGACCAATGGGAACTTGCCACAGCCTTTGAGAGATATCATACTCAATGAAAAGTTTGAAAATGCATACCAAACGAATATCTGAGAAGTTGGTTGGTGGCAAGATGGAAGAGTACATTGTGGCGTTGTCAAGCTTTCCTAACAATGATGGTTTAAGTCCAATATGTGTGTACATAGGAGGATCCTTTAGGGAGATTTTTTCTTTAATTTCCTGTTAAAGAATATGATCGATAATCACATGCCGATTATAGTTCTCTTAAAGGTTTTTCTTTTAATGTGTGTCGATTTGCCCTCTGTTAGTTATTCACGAATTTCTGCAAAGGGAAATGGAAAGATTTTAATTACAGGTGTTATTGCTTGTAAAAATCATAATGCCTTTTGGGCTTTGAGAAATGTGAGGCTATCTTCCCTAAGAAGAATCACCTTGAATTGCAACTCTTTTGTGAGTTGGTTTTTAGCTTGGGTTTTGAACACTGGTTTTGGTCTGGGAAGAAAGCTATTTGTCGAGGAGAGAATGAAATCTAGCTAGTCCCTGCAAAAGAATTTACAAACGAGCAAGATGGGAGGCCCAAGAAAAAGAACCGAACCGCCTAACTACCAGGTGTGAAAGTAGAATGTTGACCTTTGGAGAATGTTTGAAAACACGAGAATGGTGTACTAACTCTTGGAGGATAGGCTGTGTTTCTATTGGTGATGTGAAATTTGAGGTGACTTCTCGTTTCATAGCAGAGGCCACAGGGCTGCAAAACTCTGGTCTGAAGGTTGCCAAAAAGAGTGCAGTTGATTACCAACATTTTGTGGATAATTTTCTGCACCATGGGGAAAATCTCAAGCGGTTTCAAAATGGGTATGCCAGACTCGAACTTCCTCCTCCTTTTGCCCTTGTGAGTCTATTTGTTATGCGATATTTCACTCTTGAAGGTCGCTATATGTTTGTTCATGCTTATCATTTTCCTATTTTAAACTACATTAGACATGGGGAATGCATAAACCTATCATTTTACCTTTTGTCCTCTGTGCAATTGAATATTGAGAAAGGTGCTAACCTGCTGCTTCACTAAGGCTTAATGCTTACTCTGTACAAATTTTCCCTTTCCCAAAATCCCCATGGTAATCCTCTTAATGCTAGAGAGGAGAACCCTGACCCTTCTGATGAGGAAAATGTTGAGTTTATGAGGGTGGAAAACCCTGAAGTTGATGAACCTTTGGTTGTTGACCATTCTCCTCGCAACCTCCCTGCTGTTGTTGCAAGACGTTTGCTTATCCCTGCTAAGAGTTCCTCCTTGGTGGCTAATATGTCGAACCCTTCTACCCCTCGGTCCCAAAAAAGTGAGGACTCTAAAAATGTGGACTTGCTGCTTAACAAAGTTACCCCTGAAAAAAGAAAACACTCTCCCTTGCTGCTTGAACTCCCTAAAGCCAAGAAACCTAGAAAAGAGGTCAATCCTTGTGATGTTATTCATATTTTGGAGGATGTGAATCAAAAGGAAGAGGTCAAGGAGAAATTACTGGGTTAGGGGAGTGGTGGGATTGGTGAAAGGTGGTCGACACGACTGGCGAAGGCAACCTCAAAAGAGAAAAAAAGGAAAGAAAAAATGTTTGTTGATGTGGAGGATATCTCGGGTTATGAGGAATTTGAGGCTTAGGAAGATGATGATTATGAGGATTTTGACTTTGAGGAAATTGACTACGATATGGGGAAGATGAATTAAAGGAGGAAGAAAAAGATGAGGAAGAGGAGGAGCAAGTGGAGCCATTTGGAGAAAAGAATGAAATTGGGAATGAAGAGGATGCTGAACTCTCTGGTCGGGAGAATAATTCTGAAGATTTGAGTATTGATTTTCTTAAAAGCAGACTAACCTTTTTGCAGGTCCAATTTGAGGATATGGAAAACGATCTAGTGACCCTGATGAGATTCTCCAACAGGGTGATGAGACGTGCGATGCTGGGAGCGGCTTTAGGAGAAGCAAAGATTAGCATAAAACTAAAGAAGAAAGGAAAGGCTAACTCCCTCAAACTGCTGGATGAAATAGAGGGACCTGATTGGCGTGAGTACGTGGCTCTCTTAGGGGAGTATGGGGACCTGTTAAGGAAGGCCAGGGAATGGCTTGGGTTGCTGCTTTTCCTACTTTTGATGGGTTTTTTGTTTTTTATCAATATTTGGGACTGTTCGTATTTTATCTTTAAGATTTGGTGGAATACCACCTGATATACTGTGGACTTAATCAATGGTCTTTGTAGCTTAATCTTTTCTGGTAGTAACTTTTTTATTTTGATAATTATGGTCTAGACTATAGCAATGGTTTTAAGTCTAGGCTTGCGTGCCATTTTCATGTTGTTTTTTGGTTTGGATGGTGGTGTTGTTTCCTACCTTGGTATCTCTTTTTGATTTGCTATTGTTCCATGGGATCAGGGCCCTTCCTTGCTTATATTATCAAAAACAATGATGATGAAACCATGTAGTTAAGATTTAGACACCATAAAAATATTTATTGTGCTATGTACAAATGTCATTGGGTTTTATTTTAATTTTGGAAATGAAATATTACACAAATCTATTGAGGTCTCCACTCCTAGATCCCCACTAGTTATTACGATCTCATCACGTCAGAAAATTGATTACAATGAGGGGGTGACGAGAAATTGGGATTTAACTCTTGAGTGTTTTGACTTAATTATTGCACAACTTGCTAGAAATCTCTTTAGATGAGACAACTTGTATAGTACATGGCTAGTGGAAGTGACATTGTAACTCATTTTGGTTCAAGTGAAATTGAACCAAATGTTGACTTTGATGCATTTTATAAAGAGCAATATGAAGATTTTTTATTGTGTATTAAAACTCGCTAAATTTTGAATTTATGAGAACTTTCATTTTTGCAAACTATGAGGTATAAAAATATTTTGTTGATTCCCAATTATGAGGTATTTATATACACACACACACACACATGCACATACACACACACATATGCACATACATACACATATATATATTTCCAAACATGTACCCATACCAAAGGAATTTTTTTGTTGTACCCATACCAAGACCAGTAACTTAGGTTGAACCTCAATCTGGACCACACATACACTTAAGTGTTTGTAGGATCGGATTACATAGTCCACATCAGCTTGCACCTTCGCACCCACAAGATTGACATTTACTCCTCCCACAAATTTCAACAAATAAATATTAGTCTAGGTTAGTCATGAATACATTCATACATACTCAATTTAGCTAGATGTAAGCATAATTGACATGATAATTCAATAGTCCATGTAAAATAAAATAAACCAGGTTCATTAATGATCATCACCTTAATTGTCTACATACACATAGGCACGCATGTACACACACCCCAAAAAAACAACAAAATTAGCAACTTCCCTAATCCAGATTAGGTTAGAACTAAGGGTGTTATAGAAGTTGGTTTTGTGCGGATGTGACAATTCTTTGGAAGAACCACTATTCTTTTTATTGGTTGTTTTCAATTGTAATTAGTCTACCTCCAACTACTTTTGTCTCAAATGAACTTCAACTTGATAGTTTTATATTTCCCCTCCCTCCAAAGAGCATTGTTGTCATACAACCCTTTGCACTTCCCTCAAATTGACTTCAACTCTATTGCTCATTTCCCCTTTTGAAAGGCCTTGAGTATGTCCTCCTAGGATTTCAAACATATTTGAAACAACAATAGTTTGACCCTATTTGATAATCTAATTCCACTTACTATTTCTTGTTGAAGACGTATTTTTGCTTTGGTTGTGATGAAGGTGTGCTCAACGCTTTGAGGTGCTTGAAGCACATTCTAATCTTTTTGCAGTCCTTAGCAAACTGGCCATGTTTAGAATATGGCATGTATTACATTTGAAGGGCAACAGGCTATAATCAAATTTCTGCATAAATACCTATCCATCTAGATTTAATTTGATCGCTTCAAGGAAACATTTCTTCAAATCTACTTCCACATAGATTTAAAAACATGTAGAGTTATCTTTTGGCTCAGCCTTATCAATAAAGTGGCCCAAAGTGCTACCAATGGTAGCCAATGATTTGTATCCTAAAAAATCAGAGGCAGACGGGGAAGTTTCACCTAAACAGGAACTACATTGGACATATCTTAAGCAGGATCAAAATCCATGAACCAATGTTTTAAAATATAATCCTCTTTACCACTTCTAAAAATCAGATCTATGTCCTCTTTTAGCTAAAAAAAGGATATGGAAACTTTCTCCACAAAACCAGCATTCATTCTGGAGATTAGTTCAATTATCCACGGTTTTAGGTCTTAGCCAAAGACCCATACACTTTATTAAAGAAGCAGAATTTTTTTTTATTTAAGAGAATCATTGCTGAATGTAACTTTAGATACCATTAGCATTAGCTCAACAAGCAACTACAGCTGCTAAAACTTCAAAATCATGGAGTTCAAAAGCAAAGCCACAAGAATTTCCTGTAGAAAGGTCTTAAGATAGACCAGACATCTTCGTGTTTGCAGCTGCTGCCACCATGGCCACTGCTGCGAGCAATGTGTGCATTGTTTTCATGCCCTAATGAAAGGTGTTTTCTTGCCCTAAAAAGTGTTTAACTTCCGACATCAGATCAATCCTCATCATTACCACAATGTTTTTTGAAGAAGCAAAAACTATGTCATTATCATTCAGACAACAAAAGTTTTTAACCTATATATTCTTCATCTGTAAGGAAGAAGTTTATGAATCATAATCTGAAGTGATATGATTTGATTAAGAAAGATACACTAGTACTCCATATTCATCTTAGGGAAATCAACATAATATTAACAAGTAACAAAAATCACAACAATTCCAAGTGCAAATTATTCCAGGAGAAAAGGTAGGATGACCATAGTAAAGTAGGGAAGTTTATTGACACTACTAAAATAAACCAAAAACACATCCATCAAAATAACAATGTATGTAAGGTATTTACAGACATTTCTTAGCATTATATATTGTGTATTTACAATCAGTAAAATGTGGAATGAGCTATCTCCCTCAAAGGAGATCCAAAGATATCCATTGGGACCATATAAGAAGGTAGGGAAGTTCATCTACACTACTAAAATAAACCAAAAACACATCCATCAACATAACAATTTATGTAGGGTATTTACAAACATTTCTTAGCATTATATATATTGTTTATTTACAATCAAGAAAATGTGGAGTTAGCTATCTCTCTTAAACAAGGTCCCAAAAATATCCATTGTGATGGATTGCTTTGTAAGCAGGTTGAAAGATCCCATGGACTATATGCATTGTAACTCTACATTATTTCTCTGGCACATTGTTTTTCTTTCTTTTTATTGATTTACATGTGGAATTCACATAATGTATATTCAAGTTCAATTGATTTGTCAATAATATAATTTCAATATTAATTTACTCATAATGGTTGATCATTTTGACAATTTAATGTTCGATTTATCATGATTTCAAAATTAAAAATCACCCATCCATCCATATTAAAAATCATGATTTCGTTGTTTGATTATCATGCAGACAAGAAGGTTTAAATATACTCATGATAGCATAATCGAATGGTCGTTTCATACATTACATTATCCGATGGAGCTTGAATCATGACTATCATTAGAAACATGTATTGATGTCTACAGGTCTTTCCAGTATTGTTGCATTATAAATTTATAATTGAGGTCCTTGTAAATGCAAAACTATGATCATACATCAGGTACGACAAGACTTACCTACATTGTAAATTGCATGGGAGAGATTTGCAGCAATTTTTGGTAACTTCGCAAGCATCTGAAAACATGTGTGGATTTCATCAACGTCAGAGGCCTAAATCACTTTTTCTCTCCGGTTCTCTAAAACTATTCCTTGAGACACTAATTTCCCAATGTTCTGTTGTGCTAAAGAAAATACTCCATTCTTACAATCTTGCAGATAGCTTCATATAGTTTTTAATTTTGTTGTAAATTGTGAAGGTGGGCATGTTTATAGATTTGTTCTAAGGTAGGAATTTTCTTAGTGACTGAATTTTAGATCAATCACTTTTGCAGGAAGACATTTTCCAAAGATCTGTTGATAGCATGCATCGAAGTTCATGTTCAATAATTAGATGAGCTACTCAAATTTTTGTTTTGGGTGCAGTCATCAAAACAATTTTGCATGTTTGTATTTGTTGTGCATTAATATGCCCTTTTTCAAGTATAACAGTTTACTTTTTGTGTTTGTATTGATGGATTGAATGTATCCACACTACTCAATGATGGTAAGAGACAAACAATAAGTCATATAAGGTAACTGTGACTAGATTATGTTTTCAAAAATGTAACTATTTGACAAAAGACAATGAAAATGGCGTTTACTGTCAGATGTATGTGAGACTGCACTACATACTTGCATATAGGCCAGGGGAGAGTTGGCATAATCCCACCATAGGACATTAAAAAAGTGGCAACAGATTGCTTGATTGATCGGTATAGTAATAGAGGCATTAGATATGAAAATTGTGGCATGCTTAAAAATGTGTACAAAATGGACATTTCCCTGGGGTTTGTGGGTCGTTCCGCAGAATGGAATATCTGGGTTATGCCAATAATGGTACAATTTCTATTCAAGATGGTGAAGACATTAAGATTCTCTGTCTATGCTACAAAATGTTGTACATCAGTCCAACTTTGTATAAGTTTGAGCTTCTTTTATTCATATTGTTTACATACATGATAAATTGCAACTTCTTTTGCTCTTTTTTTACTTAGTTTTTCAAAGATTAAACTGAGTATGAAAAAAAAAACATCTTTATCTCCATCCACAAAAATATGAAAAAAAACCATCTCTACCACCATCCACAAAATATGAAAAAAAAACATCTGTACCACCATCCACAAAATATGAAAAAAAAAACATCTCTACCACCATCCAAAAAATATGAAAAAAAACATCTCTATCTCCAAAACCCACCCACCTGTTCCCAAAACTCTAAAAAACACTATTAAAAACATAATTTTGAGGGACCATGCATCTGTGGTAGACTTGCAAAATCCTGGGGCGAACTCCCTGCAGACCTGGGTGAAATCATAACTAACTCCTATCGGTTATCCTGAAGGTTGTAAGGAGGCAAATTGGATCCAGATGCTAGTCCTGGTGTTATCGCCATTGGAGGGAAACACTAAAGATCGCTGATTATAGTTTGGCCTGGAAAAATCGCCTCACAACCAAGACCTGGACTTGAGGAACCTGCGCCAGTTAACCAGCTGCCATTTGACAATAAAAACTGCCCTTATTTGCTTATATTAATCTTAATTTCCTTGTCAGGAGTGAATATCAGATCTGGGCAGATTGGTGATAATCACCTACTTTTTCTAGCATGGATCGGTAGGGTTAATTAGGGCATAAGTGTTAGATCTGCACATCAGCTATCAGGCGCTTGTCATTTCCTATTGATGTAAACTACTTTACAAACTTATACAGCCTATGATTTCCAGACTTGTGAGTGCAGTCTGTTTATTTCTTTATATCAGAATTCTGTAAACTCCTGTGCATTTACCTAAGGTACATTTCAGTTGTAAACTTCTGTGCTCTTCCATTAGGTAATAATTACTGTTATTTTGAATTGGAAATAATGGAAAACCAATTTATACTAAAATACAGTGTTTTAGGTCGAATCTGATATATTTGAGATGGCGCGTCTGTTCTTTGCGAGCCGAGCTAGGGCGCCCGTGCCCTAGCTCGTTTTTCTGCTTTTCTTGTCTGTGCGTCGTGGGTGGGGGGGTTCTGGTTGTATTGGGTCTTTCCTGGTCGCCTGGGGGTTTTTCCCTTGTTCTTGGTGGTCCGTGGGCGCAGCAGGATCTATTTTGGAGTCGCCTGGTTTAGGGCCGGCGCTGGTGGATCTTCCGGCTGGCGGGCGTGGCGTTTTCCTGTGTGGGTGCTGCTTCTGGCGGCTGTCTTCTTTGGGCGGGGGCTGAGTGTGGGGCGGTTGTGGCGAGGTGTGGGGTGGTGCGGTGTGGGTGAGGCTTGGGGCTGCGTGCGGGGCTTTGTGGAGCCGGGGGGTGGGGTGTAGTGGTGTGGTGGGGTCTGAGTTCGGGGCTTGTGTGGGGTGGTGTGGTGGTTTTTGTGGGGACCCCTCCTTGGGGGGTGCGTGTGGGGCTTTCCCTCGTGGGGGAGCTATTGCTTTGGGGGTCATTGAGGACTTGGTTCTCTGTCAGGGGTTTTTTTCTCAATGGAGGCTGGGGGACCTTCGGGGGAGGGACCTAAGCTAGATTTTCGATCTGCTCTTGGCTCGAAACCCTTGCCTTCGGGGTCTCGTCTTCATGATAATATTTTATTCTCTCAGAATGCGGAAAAGAGTGAGGTGGGATTGGCAGGCGGGTTTCGTGTTCCAAAGGTTAACGGTTGCCTTGAAAGGTGCAAAGAGAGGCCGAATGTTGTGATCCCGATGGAGATGCTCGCGGATGATATTGAGTACTACTCAAGACATTCGTTGTATTGCAAATTTTTGGGGTTGAAAATTTCTCTGCAATTTTTGGAGAGCTGGGCTCGAAGGACTTGGATGCCAATAGGAGAGATGGAGATTCGGCTCCTTGCTAATAACTATTTCATGGTCACGTTTGACTGCATGGCGGATAGGATCAAGGTTTTCGAAGGAGGTCCGTATTTTTACAACCAGGTGGGCTTGTTTATCAAGCCGTGGCATGCAGGCTTCAATCCAGCTGAGGAGATTCCTAGTCGGGTTCCGGTTTGGGTTAGATTGTCGAGGTTACCGGTTGAGTGTTGGCGGGAGGATGTTCTGCACTTACTAGCCTCAATGCTTGGTAAACCTGTTGGTTCCTCGCAGCAGACACAGTTCAAAAAGGTAATGACTTTTGCCCGATTTTGTGTGGAAATTGATTTAAGTAAACCTTTGCCAGATTCTTTAGAGGTATGCGCAGGTTCTTACTCATGGGTTCAACAGCTTGATTATGAGACCTTACCTTTTAGATGTCGGTTATGTCATGAATATGGTCATTTACTGCGTCGTTGCCCAAGGGCCAAGCCTTTGGGGACTAATTCCTCTCTGCCACCTATGAATCCTTCTGGGTTGGATAAGGGTAAAGGTCCTGTTCAGGGTGGTGGTCCTGGGGAGGATGGCTTTCTTCCTGTCAGATCTCGGAATAGAAATAAGGGGCTTAAAAGGCCCCTGAATGAGAGGCAGGATGAGGATTCTTTAAACAGATTTGAGGTGTTGGAGGGTCTTAGCCAGCAAGAAGTGAACCCTGGGTTGGTTGATTTGGATCAAGGCAGGGTGGATGTTGAACAGCAAGGGCAGTTAGTGGAGCTAGTAATGGATAACCATCAGGTGGGAGTGGATTCGGCCGTTCAGGGTGCGGAGCTGGGGGGGGGAGGCTTTGGTCAAGAGGGATCAGCCCTGGGATCTCCTCTGCCCCTCAGGTGGTGGGAACCTTGCAGATGGAATCAGTCTTAAAGTTGGAGGCTCAAAGTGAACCAAGTAGCGTGGTGGTGAAAGACGGAGGGGCTGGGTCTTTCCATGAGCAGAAAGCTGGTTCGGTGGGGGGAAAAAGCAATAAGGCTTCTCTTCAATTAGGCATCCTCCAAAAGGACTTCAAGAAAGGAGGGGTAGAGAAAGGTTCCAAGTTGGGCAGGAAGAAGGACTTGGAGAAGATTAAGATGATTGGGGAAAATTTGGTGGAATCAGGGTCAGTTAAGACTCTGGACTCTCACTTCACAGGCCCTTTGAAATGATTGTCCTATCCTGGAATGTTAGGGGCTTGAACAGTGGCCCTCGACAAAAAGCTGTTCGGAATTTAGTTAGATGTCAATATCCTGATATTCTCTTTTTACAGGAGACAAAGCTTTCTGTGGATGGTATGATGGGCATTATGCCCAAGCTGTGGAGGAATGGTGATTGCCAATGCGTTGGTGCTCTGGGTGCCTCTGGTGGGGTTGCTTGCTTATGGGACCCTCAGAAGATCTGCCCCCTATGGTGGTTTTCATTCAAATCCTCTATCTCTATGGTGGCCTCGTGTTATGAATCTGGGGAAGTGGTTCTTTTCTCCAACATTTATGCGCCTGTGGATTTGCAGGGCAAGCAGATTTTGTGGTCAAATATTCGGTATGTGAGAAGTATGAACCCTTACCTGCCATGGATTATTGGGGGTGATTTCAATGCTATCACTGAGATCGCTGAGAAGCGGGGGGGTACCATGAGATTGGAGGCTTCTGCTCTTCTCTTTCAGGATAATATTTCTGTTTTGAATCTGGTGGATATCAAGCCAGGTAACGGGCACTTTACCTGGAATAATCGTCGCCCTGGTGAACATGGCATTGCAGAGCGGCTGGATCGATTTATGGTTTCTTGCTTTTGGGTGGGTGATAGGTGGGTTACTTGCTCAGAGATTTTGGACTGGAGGGGTTCGGACCATTGGCCCATTAAGCTTTCTATCAGCCCGGTTGGGCGGACCCACAAGCCCTCTTTCAAATTCCAGCTTATGTGGCTGCGGGATCCCGATCTCCATGATTATGTTGCTCAGTGGTGGCAGGAGGGAAGACCATCTTTTGGTACATCTATGTATGTTTTTTCTAAGCTTCTTCAGTTTGTTAAATATAAGATTAAACGCTGGAATAAGCAATGTTTTGGGAATATTTTTAAGGCCAAGGCTGATGCACAAGCTAAGTTGGATGGTATTACGAGGTTGTTGAGGGAGAAAGGGGTGTCTGAGGCTCTGTTGCAGGAGGAATCTAGGGCTTTGAAAGATTTGGAGGAATGGGAATTACGGGAGGAGATCTTTTGGAAACAAAAGTCTCGGATTGACTGGCTTCAGGAGGGGGATAAAAATTCTGCCTTTTTCTTCAACTCTGTGAAGGCACGAAGGCATGGTAACTCTATTCCTGTTTTGATTTCGGATGGTGGAGAGAGTTTGAATTCTTTTCAGAGTATCTCTGATGAGGCCGTTCGTTATTTTTCTAGCCTTTTTAGAGAGGATGTGCAGGGGAACTTGGTAGGGGAGGCACAGGTCCTTTCTTGCATCCCCCATTTGGTGTCTCAGGAGATGAGAGAGGATCTTATGGGGGAAATCACACTTGAAGAATTAGAGGGGACGGTGTTTCAAATGAAGAAAGGAAAAGCTCCTGGCCCTGATGGTTTCCCGGTTGAATTCTTCCAAGAGTTTTGGGAGATCATCAAGTTGGATTTATTGGAGGTGGTCAAGGAGTCGCAGTGGAATAAGCAAATGCTTAAGGCTCTGAATTCCACTTTCCTGGCTCTTATTCCGAAGTGCGATGGAGCGGATAGGTTGAGCCGCTTCCGGCCTATATCCTTGTGCAATGTGGTGTATAAGATTATCTCGAAGCTAATTGCGAATAGGCTGAAAAAGTGGTTGCCGTTACTCATATCTGAGGAGCAAAGTGGTTTTGTGGAAGGCAGGCAGATTCTGGATGGTATTGTTTTGGCTACTGAGACCATCCATTCTATGGCTAATTCTAGGGTTAAGGCTATGTTTATCAAGTTGGACATGGCAAAGGCGTATGATAGAGTCCGTTGGTCCTTTCTTCAGAGGATCCTTGCTACTTTCGGTTTCGGGGATGATTGGATCCAATGGGTCATGAGTTGCATCACGTCTGTGTCCTTCTCTGTGTTAACTAATGGGATGCACTCAGAGTTGTTTGAGGCTTCACGTGGGATAAGACAAGGGGATCCTCTTTCCCCTTACCTTTTCATCTTGCTTGTGGAAGGCTTGGGGCGCCTGCTGAGGAGCCAGGTGGAGTTGGGGCTTATTCAGGGGTGGCGGTGGGGTGGTGATTTACCTCCTTCGTCCCACTTGCAGTTTGTGGATGATACTGCCTTGATGGGAGTGGCTACTGTGAGGGAGGCTACTAATATTCGTCAGGTGTTGGATAGGTATCTTGAGGCTTCAGGTCAAGCAATCAATGAAGATAAGTCTTCCATTTATTTCTTTAATACTCCGAATCCTATTCAGAGGCGGATTGCTCAAATTCTTCATTTTCAGATAGGGACCCTTCCTATGTTTTACCTTGGGGTTCCTATCTCGGTGGGAAGATTATCAAGGGAGTCATGGCAGCCTATTCTGGATAAATTTTGACTGAAGGTTACCCATTGGACCAATCGGTGGTTGTCCTTTGCTGGGCGGGTTCAATTGCTGAAGTCTGTGGTCCAGGCTCTCCCTATTTATCGATGTATGCTTCAGGTGGCTCCGATGGGATTTGTTTCTGAGTTGGACTCTTTGGCAAGACAGTTTTTATGGGCTGGTAGTGTGATGACTTCCAAGTGGAGTTTGGTTAAGTGGGATACAGTTTGTTGTCCTAAGCAGCTTGGGGGTTTGGGGTTGAGACATTCCTCTCTGGCAGGGACAGCGTTGGTGGCGAAGCTTTATTGGAGATGGTGCACTGAGAAGGATAGGATTTGGGCTAGGATTTTGTCCTATAAGTACTTTCAGGGTATTCCTAGAGATGATATTCCTCGTTATCCCCTGTTAGGTAAGGGCTCAGCGGTGTGGGCTACCCTCAAGAAGGGAGCTGTGCTTATCAAGGATGGTCTATTTTGGATTTGCAGGAGGGGGACTGAGGTTCAATTCTGGTATGATTCCTGGGATGGATACCCTCCCATCCTATCTCAGTTCCCTGAACTGATGGCTTTGAGTAGGAGTTTCGAGGATGTTGGTTGGACGTGGGTAAGTGATTTTAAGGTGATTTCTTACCAGGGTCAGCTTGTGAGTTCTAGATGGAGAACTCCTGAGGAGTGGCCGATTATGGGCATGGAGGAGGATTGTAGGATTCTGCAGAGTATTTTTTTGAGAAGACAATGTAATCCTTTAAGGGACAAGGACATTCTTGCTTGGTTGCCTAATCCAAAGGGGCACTACACGGTTGCGTCTGGATATCGGAGGCTTTTATCTCAAAGGTTTGAGGGGGAGGAAGTTCCGTGGTGGAAGAAGGTTTGGAACAAGTTTTCTTGGCCGAAGTGTAACTGCTTTGCCTGGATTTTGGCTTGGAACAAGTGCCTGACTTGGGACAAGATCCAAATGCGTGGCTTTCAGGGACCGTCTATGTGTGTGATGTGTGGGAAAGGTGAGGAAAATTCTTCGCGCCTTTTCTTCCGGTGTCCTTTCTCCCTGCAGCTCTGGCATTTTTGGTGGAGTGTTTGGGGAAATCCGTGCATTCACGCTTCCTCTTTAGTTGAATTCTGGACTAGCTTGGGCAGGCCTCCCTCGAGGGCCTCCTTTTTGCAGGATGTGTGGCTGGCTGGCCCAATCTTTTTGTTGTGGCAGATTTGGCTTGAAAGGAATAGGAGGATTTTTCGTGGTGAATTGTTGCAGGTTCAGCAGGTGTGGGGCAGAATTCTTGGGATGATCCAGGAGACTATCCATGCCAAAGGGGATGTGGAGCTTCCTTTGGATAAGAAGGATGCTGAGGTGGTGGCTCGATTGGGTATCCAGGGGTTTTCCCCGAGGGCAACTGGTGGGCGGAAGGGCAGTCGAGTGAGGCAGCGTGTCCAGAGGCAGGGGTCCTGGGTGCTTCCCCCTGAGGGAACCTTGAAGGTTAATACTGATGGTTCATCTAGGGGAAATCCTGGCCCAGCTGGTGTTGGAGGGGTTGGGCGGGATTCCTCGAGATCGGTGGTGTTCCTATTTTCCATTCATAT
Source organism: Sequoia sempervirens (assembly GCA_007258455.2). Classification (NCBI taxonomy): domain Eukaryota; kingdom Viridiplantae; phylum Streptophyta; class Pinopsida; order Cupressales; family Cupressaceae; genus Sequoia; species Sequoia sempervirens. The sequence goes on from VDFB02058477.1 coordinate 113,948, forward strand.
GGGAACACAGACTATTAATTTTATGGAAGGTTGGGCGATTCTTTATGCTTTGAGGAAGGCCTACGAGCTGGGGTGGCGTAGGGTTATTTAGCCAGGAATCGTTCATGGGTTTCTGGTGGCTTGCCCAACTCCAGGGAGGAGGGAATGGTTGGTGGGGTGGATGTGCATCCACTTGGCCGGAGATGGAGCAAGACCCGAGTGACTATTAGCCAAATAGGCTTCAAGCATCTTGAGATTGGAAAGATTGATGATTAGGCTCTGATCCCTCCACAGGCTTAGCTTCAGTTGGAAAGGAGTCCTAGCGAAGATAAAGTCTTGGTGTGGTTAGTTACAGCTTTTTTGTTGGCGTTTATGTTCTTCACGGGCTTTTTGCCCTGGCACTGTTATGAAATTACAGTTTACGAGGTTTGATAAAATTTACCCTTTATTAAAAAAACTTTATTAAGAAAAAATTCCATGCAATTGGAAAAGAAAGCCAAAGTTACCTCTGAAAAATAGAGCACGGGGGTTGTTCTGAGGCCATTCCCCACCCATAATTATCCTTATAGCATCCTCAACCTACACACAAGGAATTGTAAAAACCTTACCCAACTTTCTTCTATCGTATGCATCATTGCTTCTTTTCTCCCAAAAATATTTGGGTAGCATGACACGTTATGAAGAGTCCATATCATAGTTAAATTGAGAATAGAGAAGAAAGAAATCAAAGCCAAATATATTATAAATGATATGAATAACAACAAGTTGGTAAAGTATATAGAATGAAGACATAAAATACTCAACACTTGAAAATTCAATTCACCACTTGATGTGACAATATTATTTTGAAAAAAAATGATTCATGACTTTAAGTGATTTAATAAATAATAAAACTTCAACCATTGATATTTTAAAATCTAATGGTTCTGGCATTATTCTAGAGGTTTGAATTCACAAGTCTAGTGCTTCATATATTTGCTTCCAAAATGCAACTATAGTTCTCTATCTTGCGATAATAGTTGATCTTTGATGAACTTAGCACTGACCATTGATTCCTTTTAGACCATTAACCATGAGCTAAAGCTTGGTGCCATCGAGGAAAAATGTCACAATCCCACATTACCATGGAAAACTGATGAAATCACCTTCTCAGTAGTGCAGGCATGTGGGAGTCGCCCAATCATTAATCACTGATCTCAACCAATAATTTTCGTGAGAAAATATTTGTCAGTTGACTTAGGAGATATAATATTATATTCTTTTATACTCATATTAAAGTCTTTGATACTCCACATAAATGGTAATCGCCTAGGTCGAGGGACCAGTCACCATGATAACTCAAAAGTCTTAAGTCATAACTTAATCAATCTTCAATTTCCCATAGCTAGTCAATGATAAATTTATTATTTTCGGTGTCATGAATTTAAGTAATTTAATAAGTAATAAAACATAAACCATTGAGTTTTGGAAATCTAACTGTTCTAGTGTTATTCTAGATGTTTGAATTTGAGAGTCTAGTGCTTCAGATATTTTCTTCCAGAATGCAACTACATTCATCCATTGAAAATTCATCGAACAGTCGAAGGTTATATTAATTTGCATTCACATATGACTTTAGACATAATAAATATGTTGGAACTTGTCCCCATTCTGGACACTTTACAAAGGAATTTGAATGTGTGGAAATTTTTTCCTAGAATAGAACAATATGTAATTGTAGCATTTGATATTTTCACCAACCATGCTATGATTTTTTATTGGCATACAAGTTTATTCCAACAATGAATTTTTTTATTGGTTTGAGATTATCTTTAATTCTCCAATTTTTTTTTGGTTTGAAAATAGGTTTTGATCACCAACAAAAATATTACTTTTTGTTTTGAAACAAGTTTAATTCACCCACAAAAATATTTTATTTGTTTGAAAATAGGTTTAATTTGTCAATGGAAATATTTTACTTTTTTAAAAATAGGTTTTAATCACCAATGAAAATATTTTATTGGTTTTAAAAATTGCAATTTGCCAGGATTTTCCACATACTTCTAGTGATTACAAAATATTTACCAATTGAGATTATTTTTTTCTCAAAAAAAAATAAATCAACAATTAAATTAATATTTTTTCAATAAGTATACAAGATTCACTAGGATTTTACACCTTCATCGATGGGGGAGGGTTCTTAAAGTTATCCTTGATAGGGTATAGGGATGAGGGTTGAAGTTGTAGGGTTTAGGGTTTAATATATAGGGTTGAGGGTTGAGGGATGAGGGCTTAATTATAGGGTTGAGGGTATAGGGTATAGGGTATAGGTTTGAGGGTTTATAGCTGAGGGATAATGTTCAAGGTTGAGCATGTCTAAGGTTATGTGTATAGGTTATATGGAATAGGATTTAAGATATTGGGTATAGGGTTTAGGGTTTGGATTGAGTGTATAAGGAATAAGGTGAAGGGTTTAGAGTGTATGGTTTAGAGTTTAAGTATAGGGTTGAGGGAAATATTCAAGGTTTAGGCTATAAGGGTGAGTGTATAGGGTATATGGATGAGGGTTGATGTTGTAGCATTTAGAGTTTAAGGTATAGGGTTGAGTATTGAGGGATTAGGGCTTAAGTATTGGGTTGAGGGTATAGGTTATAGGGTTGAGGGATTGAGGGTATAAAGTATAGGGTGAAGGGTTGAGGGTATAGGGTATAGGGATGAGGGTTGAGGTTGTAGGGTTGAGGGTTAAGGGTATAACGTTGAGGGTTGAGGGTATAAGGAATAGGGTGAAGGAATAGGTTATCTTAAGTGTTGAGGGGTATAGGGTATAGGGATGAGAGTTGAGGTTGTAGGGTTTAAGGTATAGGGTTAAGGTTATAGGGTTAAGGTATAGGGTATAGTGTTAAGTGTTGAGGATATAGGACATATAGTGTTAAGTGTTGAAGGTATAGGGTATAGGGATGAGATTTGAGGTATGTAGGTTTAAGGGTTTAAGGTATAGTGTTTAGGGTTGAGGGATTAGTGATTAAGTATAGGGTTGATGGTAGAGGGTAGAGGGTTTGGGGTTGAGGGATTGATGGCTTAAGTATTGGGTTGAGGGTATAGGGTATACGAATGAGGGTTGAGGTTGTAGGATTTAGGGTTTAAGGTATAGGGTTGAAAGTTGAAGGTATAGGGTATAGGGTATATGGTTGAGGTTTAATTTTTGAGGGATAATGTTCATGGTTGAGTTTCTAAGGTTAAGTGTATAGGGTATAGCGATTATGGTTTAAGATATTGGGTATAGGGTTTACGATTTCAATTGAGGTTATAAGGCATAAGGTGAAGGGTTGAGAGTGTATGGTTTATGGTTTGAGTATAAGGTTGAGGGAAAATATTCAAGGATTATGGTATAAGGGTGATGGTATAGGGTGTAGGGATGAGGGTTGATGTTGTAGGGTTTATGGTTTAAGGTATAGGGTTAAGAGTTGAGGGATTAGGGCTTAACTATTTGGTTGAGGGTATAGGGTATATGGTTGAGGGATTAAGGGTATAAGGCATAGGGTGAAGGGCTAAGAGTGTATGGTTTAGAGTTTTAGTATAGTATTGAGGGATAATGCTAAGGGTTAAGGGTATAAGGTTGAGGGTATAAGGCATATGGATGAGGGTTGAGGGTGTATGGTTTAGGGTTTAAGGTATAAGGTTTAAATTCGAAGGACAAGGGCTTATGTATAGGGTTGAGGGTATAGGGTATAGGGTTGAAGGTTTACAATTGAGGGATAATGTTGAGGGTTGAGTGTCTAAGGTTAAGTGTATAGGGTATAGGGATTGGGGTTTAAGATATTGGATATAGATTTTTGGCTATGGATTGAGGGTATAAGTCATAGGGTGAAGGGTTGAGAGTGCATGGTTTAGGGTTTAAGTATAGGGTTGAGGGACAATATTTAGGTTTTAGGGTATAGGGATGAGGTTTGATGTTGTAGGGTTTAGGTTTTAAGGTATAGGGTATAGGTTTGAGGGATTAAGGGTATAAGGCATAGGGTGAAGGGTTGAGAGTGTATGGTTTAGGGTTTAAGTATAGTGTTGAGGGACAATGTTAAGGGTTCATGGTATGAGGATGAGGGTATAAGGCATAGGTATGAGGGTTGAGGGTGTAGGGTTTAGGGTTTAAGGTATATGGTTGAGGGTTGAGGGATTAGGTCTTAAGTATAGGGTTAACGGTATAGGGTATAGGGTTGAGGGTTTACAATTGAGGGATAATGTTAAGGGTTGAGTGTCTTAGGTTAAGTGTATAGGGTATAGGGATTAGGGTTTAAGATATTGGCTATAGGTCTTAGGTTATGGATTGAGAGTATAAGACATGGGGGTGATCCCACAATAATGGGTTGCACTTTTTTTGCTAAACTTGACATTGAAATCAACATCTTTTATCATATCTTCACTTTCTTACACCTATAGTAGCTAAACCATTAAGAATTTGAAGATGAATCAAAAAAGTGATTTGTGAGATTTTTTGTGTATATTCTAATTATATTTAAATAAAAAATTAAAAAATAAATTGTGAATCCTTTTATGTAATTTTTAATAACTTATTTTTTCTAGAACTAAACAACATTTTTAAAAAGTGATGTTTACTTTGGACCACATAACTTATTTTATAGAAAGGATAGAATTCTAATTTTTAAAATACATATTTTTCACACCATTATCTAGTGCATGGATATTTTTCATAATTTTTTGTTACATACTTTTTTTAATTAATTTTCCAAGTTAGAGTAATTATAATTTGGATAGAGATGTACTTTAGACTACATAACTTTTTTTGTATGCACTTGAATTAAATTATTCTTTCTTTGTTGGAATAAGGACATCAATACCTAGTGCACATGTATTTTTTAATTTTTTTCCTCTATTTTCCTTTTTTTTTATGTGTGAATAAAAGAACTTGATGTTCATTGAAAAACCTACATTCACAAGAAATTAAAAAAATATATATTAATAAAATTAAACATATTTAAAATTATACTTTTTGGGAAGATTATAATAAGGGCTACATACTTAAAAAACATAAATTTTAAATGAATTTATTTGATCGCCCAAAAGGGAAATCAAATGTAGTTTTTTATCAGCATTTTGATAAGTGTAGAGGAGACTTCATTATAGGTATGGTTTAAAACTAACGAGGTTCTATCCAAGGGGGTTTGATCAAATACTCTTTAATTAAAATAATTCAAATGGAACCT